>JACCGJ010005690.1:0-12442 GCA_013407085.1 Atriophallophorus winterbourni
TTTCTAATGACTAAACCGTCGATCGGCGTCATCCGCACGCTGGCGGCGGTGATCGCGCTCAGCACCAAGAGCTGTATGTTCAGAACTAGGTCATTTGACATATTCCATATGAGGTATACACTATGTACAAAGTACGGGTAATGCCATTACGGTCGATCCACTAGGAAAAACCGAATGTCCGATTGCTTAACTAGCAATCGTATATCAAGTTTATTGTGAGTGCTCACACCCCCTGCACTTACACTCCACACCGGTTTTCTGGATTGTTTGTCGTTATCATTTGGAGAAGGTAAAGATTAGTTTCAGTAAGCAATTGAATACTAGTAAAGTGGAGAACAATGTTATACCATTGCTAAATTTGGTTCGTGCATCGAACCACGTAAGTATTTTATTGCGACAATTCTCGAATAGATGTTAGAAAGAAAGAAAGAAGAAAGAAAAAATTGACTTTATTCGTACACACGAATTTTCAGCTGTTACAATAATTTCACCACAAATTTAAAAAAATGATAAACATGTCCCGACATCGAGTTACAATTTTTCGACTGAGCGATTTTTCTTGTCCGTCTTAATTGATTGACATACGATCCAGTTTACTAGCAAGAGTTTTTGGGTCAAACGTTTCACTGCAAGTACCGGTATCTCGTACTTCGTTCTAAAGTGCACGTCCAAATTTGACCTCAGTTGATCCGAAAATATTTGATGCATTTTACCCTTGGAGAAATTAATTGTATGCACGGCCGATTTGAAGGCCCCGCAAAAAAGACAGCTCAACTAGTTTCTAAACACGACTTGATCCAACTGCATAATCGCGCCAAGCTAAGTGGAAGCTGCAATATATACCTGGTACGACTTACTGGTGTACAAAGTAACATGTTTCAGATGATTTCAGATTTTGGACGCTCAGGTTTCATTCTGAATTTTGCAAAAAATCATGTTCAACTCAGAACTCATAAAGTTTTATGGTATAAAAGCTGTAAGCATAACAATAACCATAGGATGACAAAATATATGGAATAGAAATACAAACTCTTTCAAAAATCAATGGGGACAGTCACATACAGCATGTTTCGACATATACTAATCCAGTTTAAAAGCAAAAACAGCAACAGATTCCGAGCGTGTGATTTCTTCAGGCAAATGTTTCAAGTGAAACAAATTCTTACCGAAAAAAAATTTCGACGAATATCCAATCGAGAATACGGAATGCTTAAAGCATTTGAATGTTTTCGTTTTCAAGTGGGGACATTGGGCTTTTGCATGAGTTTAAGGGGATGGTTCTCAGTATGCAAAATTTTGAATGCCAACACGAGATCACTCCGTATCCGTCGTTGGGTAAAATCGTGTAGATCTAGTTTTAACATTCGCTCTTTCAAAGGAAAATTTCTGTAACTTGGCCCCAACTTTGTCGCACGATGATAAATCCTGTCGAGTAGTTCGATATCCTTCCTCAGCCATGGTGCCCAGACTTCAATAACAGGAGTTACATACGTATTAATTATTCGGGGTAAGGTTTCGAGCTTGAAACGTCTGAATATCTTTTTAGAATACTCAAGATATGACAGACTTTATTGTACACTTTCCGGCAATAATGTCCAGGCTTAAGGTTAAACGACACCCAGACACCGAGATCTTTTTCTTCGGTGGTCCAAATGAGATCTTGCGTGCCAAGCCGATACGTGTAGTGCAGAGATTTTCCAACCCGCAGGGTCAAATGGTAAATCATTTGACTAGGACCAACGAAATAAGTTGCACAGACCCCGTTGTAATGCAATACAGTGTTTAACAGACTTGACACGTTTCCATATTTTAATATTATCGGCAAACAGTATCAACTTAAATTCAATATCCTCTACTATATCGTTCATATACACCAAGAACAGAATAGGTCCATACACCGAGTCTTGAGAAACTCCAATTGTGAGGTCTATTTTTCTAGAGATGGTGCTGCCACCGCGAACTTGGACGTGTCTATCAGTAAGATAGCCTTTTATCCAATTCAGCAACAATCCCGTTATCCAATAGGTATAAAACAAAACGTCGTTACTAAGCGACACATTCACCTAGAACTTTGATTTCAGCCTCATTATTTTGCAAGACTTTAATGATTTTCAACTTGTTCAACAAGTAAAAAAATCATATAAAAATCATGAACGTAAAGTTCGTGATTTTATATGATTTTTCAGAAACGCATTTATCATTCTAATGGAGACTAACTATTATTGTAAGCATAGAAATAGAAAATAGCAAACAGCCATAATGAGATTGTATACGTGTAGGTAAGTTTATTTACATTAGAGAGAAAACGGTATTTAGAAAAATCTAAGTCGACATATAAGTGAAATGCCACGGTTTCTTGTGAGCGTGAAATACAAAACCATTATCGATAAATAACGTTTAAAAGCCAAAATATTTGAAGTTTTTAATGTAGAATCTTCCAAAAACATCTCTCCGTTTGTATCAGTAAGATTGGATAAAGTTCAGTTCACCTTCGAGGTGATTTGATACTCACATACAAATTATTATATACCCCGCATCAACCTTTAAAACATTTATTCAGGTACCCTGTGTCGCAACATACACGCAGGCACTCAGCGACACTACAAATTCCCAAATTCCCGTATTAGCTGTCGCCGATATTTTTATTCTGTAGGTGTCTGTTTCCTATGGAATGCTTTCCCAGAGAATATTGTTATCTCTCCCAGCGTCGAAACTTTCATTTGGACAGTTATTTGTTGTATAACGATTTAACGACACCTGCGTATTGACTCACGGTAAGTATTCAACTGGATTCTACGTGACATGACATGATTATTTGTTATTTCTTTTTCATGAACTAGATTTCACCACGCCAAATTATCTATTAATCCGCGAAATGCTCGGCAATCAGTGCAAACATCAACAGCAGAACGATGCCAAACAAGCCCACTGTATCCTAACACCCTTAAAATGAAACAAAATACACTACACCTTGCCTTTCCACTTAGGGTTTAAATGAATCACAAACGAGAGATAGGTTCGAAGTCAGTGCTTCTGTGGTCGATGTTGCCTGGAACAAGACACGGTCAGCATTTCTAAATGAGCAGCAATAGTCAAGGCTCGGCTAGAACTTTGAAAGCACCCACTGCAGAGAAATGTGTCATTCACTACTGGATCGAATTCAGCTTCTAAATTCAAGTATGTGTGGAACGGGATAGTTTTCATCTTACGTATTCGAGATTCAAGATTTAGTTCTCAAATAGTGGTCAAGTATCAAAGAACAGCGCGGATAATTGTCTCGGAAGAGCGGCTGTGTAGCGGGCAACCTGGTGAAACGTTCAATGCAGGTGAAGATGTATGAACTGCCGTGTGAGTGTTTTAACGGGCAGACTAGATCTGCGTGAATGTGAAAGCAACGCTCACTCGGTTCGACAAAAGTTCCCAATGGACTATTGGCGTGTTGGTGGATTTTCGTGCGTTGGCATTCGCCGCACATCTTAGCCCATTCCCAAACATACCCAATAGCTTGCGGTCAGATAAATCTAACCGTGAGTATTTTAACGCTTGCACGAATGCCAGGATGGGAAAGATTATGTTGGGTATCTTCTGAACGCAAACGGGATAAGCGGTCGGTGAGAGATTTGCCATACGTCATAAAGGATATCACCCGAGCCGTCGGGCAAGGGTAGAGGTCTGATGTCAATGGAAGAAAAATCTTTCAGACATACGATTTCAGCATCAACAGTTTTCGCTGAGGTCGAGAGAGAATCGTAACTCGATCACGCCTATTCTAGAAAGTGCATCCTCGAAGGATTTTGGGCACTTGAGATGTGCCGTATGTCAGTCGTGAATTCACTGACAAAATCCAGGTATCTCGTCTCTCTAGGCGAGTATCCTTAAACAGATCTGCTCATTGAGTGACTTAGGGGCTTATGATCAGCAAACACAGTTAAATGTCCGCTCTCCAGAATGTGGCGGAAGTGTTTGACCGCAAGATACATTGCCAATAATTCTCGTGTTATATTGAGTCTCTGTCGGTTGAAGTCGCCTCGAGAAAAACGATATCGTGAACCATGATTATCCAACATACCGTTTTATCACTATTCCCACTGCCTTCGTAGATGCGTCTGCGAATAGTGACACTGCGCATCGATCCTATAGTGCTTCATGATGTGTTCTCGGCGATTTACTTCTTAAGCGATGTGAATGCCGATTTGGCTTCGTCCATTAAATTTAACTACTTTGCGTTACCACGGAGCAAATCGCTTAATGACTGAGAGACGCGCTTGCATTGCGGGACGAAACGACGGTAGAAGTTCTTTAGTCCATAAATCGCCGGAGATATTTTAAGCTGGTGGGCTCTGGGAAGTTCATGATTGTTCCTGTAATTTCTTCCAATGGTTCGATACCTGAAGCCGAGAGTCTATGACCTAGGAAATCGACTTCTGTCTGACGAAAACTGCAATTGTTCGCATTGATCGTAACCGCATGACTGGACAAACGAGCGAAAAAGCAGCCAGTTGACAAATATGGTCTTCCGTAGAGGTGCTAGAGACTGCTACGTCATAAAGGTAGACGTAAGGGAAATCGAAGCCACTGCAAACACGATCCATAAATCGTTGGAGGGTTTGAGCTACATTACGCAAACCGAAAGGCATACGCACAAACTCGCAGAGCCCAAACGGCGTGGTAACGGCCGTCTTCGGCTACTAGAATTTGGTTGTAAGCCCGAACAAGGTCCACATTACTGAAAATGATACACCCATGCATATTGGCTGTCAAGACTTGAATATGCGGAATTGTGTACCTATTGTGTACCGTCGACTTGTTCAGCCCACGGTAATCGCCACACGGGCGCCAATCATTCAGGGTTTTCTTCGGGGCCATATGCAGGGGAGAGGACTAGGGGGCTACTAGATGGCCGTATAATGCCTAATTCTAGCATGTGCTGGAACTAATTGCGCGCGATCTACAACTTATCTGGTGGTTATCGCCTCGGTAATCGGTAAACCCTGGGACCATTGTTTGTAATGTGGTGTTTTACTGGTATAGTGACCGACGGTAGTTCAGTAGATGATGATTCGACCATGTTCAGATATCACGCGAACAAATTTGTATAGCATGGTTCCACGTCGCCAAAAGTCAAAACCGGGGGCAATCATTGCTTCTCTGCTCTGGGTGCCAGGAACTTTTAGACGACTAGTCCGATCTATCGTCTCAGAGAGCCGATAATGGACAAGGAGGTCAAATGGATGTAGAAAATCAACATCCAGGATTGCAAATGGAACCGCGAAAATCCAGCGAAATTCACGTCGCAAACACAAATCAAGGGTCAAAGAGCGTTGACCATAGGTTGTTATAACCGATGGGTTTTCTGCCCTTAAGTGCTGGATTATCGTGTTAGACGATGCGCAGGGGTCTACCGGCAGTACGCTCATTTCTGCAGAGGTGTCTACAGGAAAACATAGATCAGAGCACCTATCCTGGATGAATAAAATATGACTTAACCGATTTGAGCCGACGACGGTAGTCGTAAATACAAGTAGGCTCAAGGTTTTCGCTAGCGACGTGCGATAGTATATAGGTTTAATGAAACGTCGTGCATTATCGCAGTATTTCCGACGAACAGGCAACCGTGTATGGCTTAGCAGCATGGGGTGCGTGATAGTGGCTTACGGTTGCGTGTGATATTTCGAACTTCATTGTGTAAAGCCGAAACCTCAGACAGTAAGTTTGCGTTTCTGTATGTATCAACATATCAGCAGGGAATTTCTGCGTTAAATGAGAGAACATGGCTGAGTCATCAACTATATTTTTGTGTTGAATTCACTTTCTTAAAACTTAAACCAATACTCAGGGTCCTGTGGAATGAAACTTGGTTTTGTGATGACCGTCGAGTCCAGTACAACACGTTTAGTATCGACCATTCTTAACAGGATAAGGTAAAAGAAAACTCCTAACTGATGAAAATGGTTAGGAGAAAAGGAAGCAAAAATGCTTTATAATACGAGGTGTAAAAATTAGCTGAAAAAATAACGTTGAGCATGGACGTACCGGATAAATACACGATGAATGCGTGTATCATGCCGGACTCACCCATTTGTAGTAGACTGACAACAACAATATCGTCCCACGTAGGTATGAGAAAACACACAGGACAATGAAGATTTTATCGCGGTAGCCAAAACGTGTACAACGGTAGAGAAGAGCTGTCACGTAGCCCGCGTGAACGGAATAAGTGTCAGAGTCAGTGCTTTAGGTTCAGTAATGCACAGTAGTTACATACTTAATATTTTTTGTATTTTTGTATCACATCACTCCGAAGGTTACTTTTAAGAGGAGTTTGGAGTCTCAATTTTTGCAATCGTTTCCGGAAACCACTTACGAGTATGGTTGCACGATGTTATATTTTATCAAGCAATATCCTTTTTTAACCACGGAGTTCAAGCATGTGATGCATGCTCCATGGTTGGAATTAAGTAGGCTTTCATGATGGACGGCAACGTTCCAGGCGAGAAGGTTCCGATAGTCTGTCGCAACATACCTAGAAGCTTCGAAGTACGCTTGTAGATGACCTCACAATGCAGGCTGTTCTTCAGGCTGCCGCATACCCAGACTCCAAGACTCTGGTAGGTCGTTGGTGTAAACCAAGAAAAGTACTGGCCGGAGGACTGAACCATGCGGTACGCCACTAGAGGTATCAATAACCTATGATTGTACCTCGAACGATCGCGGTGCGCCCACTGAGGTAACTTTCAAGCCATACGAGTAGCTGTCCGCTGATACCCATCTGCTTCAGCTTTTGTAGCAGTCGATAGTGATCAACTCGGTCAAAAGCTTTTTCACCACAAATCTTGAATCTCATGTCGTTGGCACTCTCAAACTGAATAGGAAGACAACGATGATGCTTTACAACGCGTGCGTACTAAATGCATTACTATAGGGCAGTGAAACCTGGACCACAAACGCAAGACACGAACGGAAGCTAAATGCTTGTCATTGACGAGCAATCGTCGAATCTTAAACATTAGGAGAATTGACAAATTAAAAATGCAGAAGTGCTTTCAAACCCGGTCTACTACAACCGCGCGACCTACTCGGAACTCAGAATGTTTTATGGTAGAAAAAACAGTAAGCTTAACAATAACCATAGGATGACTGGTATATAGAGTACAATTACAAAATTTCTCAAAAATCAATACAGACAGTCACATAAGGCATGGTTCGTCATAAACACATCCGCAACATATTCCGAGAATGTGTGATTTCTTCAGGCAAAAAGTTTCAAGCTTAACAAATTCTTACCGAGAAAATATTTCAACGAATATCCTATCGAGAATGCGGAATGCTTAAAGACTTTGGATGTTTTCGTGTTCAAGTAAGGCCATTGGGCTCTAGCAAGTGTTTAAGGGGATGGTTCTCAGTATGCGAGATTTTGAATTCCAACAAGAAGTCACTCCGTATCCGTCGTTGGGTAAAATCGTTTAGATATAGTTTTAACATTCGCTCTTTCAAAGGAAAATTTCTGTAACTTGGCACCAACTTTGTAGCACGATGATAAATCCTGTCGAGTAGTTCGATATCCTTCCTCAGCCATGGTGCCCAGGTTTGGATGAGATATTCTTGAATCTTGAATCTTGAATCTTGAACAAGACGTACATATGTATTGATTACCCGGGGTAAAGTTTCTGGTGTGAAAATCCTGAATATCCGTTGGTGAGGTTGGGTACAGGATGGAAAATGGTCGTATCTAGAAAGATATACTCTGTGTAGAGGTTTTTTTCAAGGATTCAAGGATTTATGGTTAAAAAAGTTAATACTTTACAACACCACAGGATTACGGTATGAAAAAAACAGGAAAAATACAATTGTATAAAAGCAATAGTGAATATCAAATGTAAGGCTCACGTTATGTTATGTTATGTTATGTTATGTTATTCTTTTGCATATGTGAGTCCAATTTCGCTTTAAAAGCCGCCACGCAAGGAGAGTCCACCACATGTTCGGGTAGGGAGTTCCAAAGAAATATAGCACGTACGGTGAAAAAATGGCGCCGACATTCAATACGGGAACTTGGAACGTAAAGGGATAAGGTATGTCCGCGTGTCACTTTCCCATCACACACATCAAGCAAGTGTTTTAGTGGATGTCCTTCGGTAGACACAATTCTATAAGTCAGAATAATATCGCGTCGTATCCTCCTTTGGGTAAAGTCGCATAGACCCAGACGTCGCAATCTTTCTACGTACGGAACATTGCGATGACCCATCACTAACTTTGTTGCTCTATGATAGATTTTATAGAAGAGAGCAATGTCTTTTCGCAGCCAAGGAGCCCAGACCTGGACCGCATACTCCATCGTAGGGCGAAGGTAGACATTCATTATCCTTGGTAAGGTTACCAGAGAGAATCTTCCAAATATTCTTCGAAAGATACCCAACAATCTGTTTGCCCGTCGATATATGTTCTGGCAGTGCGCTGTGCTCTTCAGGTTCCCGCTAATCCACACTCCAAGATTTTTTTTAACGAGCTCCATGCTAGGTTTTCAGTTCCCAATCGATATGTTCAAGGAACATTCTTGCCAAGATAGAGCATCTTACATTTCTGTATGTTGAATGACATGTCATTCATGACCGCCCAATTCGACACGCCGTCCAAATCCATTTGCAGTTTCTCACAATCCTATACAGAACTTTGAAAACACGTAGCTCAGGTACAGGATTGTAAGACATAGTTGTTCTCCGAGCTGATATGGTTGATTGCGGACGTTTCGTCACCAAACTAGATGACATCATCAGCGGAACTTCTTTCGAAGTGATTGGGCGACGGGCGATATTCGAATTTATTTGCTTCTCTGCGATCTCATCTAGTGTGTTTGGCTTATCTTCTTGATTGTGCCCTTTGTTGGCGTGTTCTCATTGGTCCGTAGATTGCATCCAATTGAATGTGTTCATTGATTGATCGTGCTGTCGAATGCCATGCTTCAAGGAACTCTCGTATATGTCGAGTTCTGCCTTTTGCGATTATCTCTGTTTCATCCCAATTGAACTCGTGTCCTTCTTGATCCATGTGCGCCGATATTACCGACTTGTGATCATGTCGTCGAGTAGCCAATTTGTGTTCGTGTATCCTTGTTTCTAATCTTCTTCCAGTCGGTCCGATATAGTTTTTGTCACAATTAGAACATGGAATTCTGTACACGACGTTGTTTCTTTCTTCTTTTGCAAACGTGTCCTTGATTTTCACCAGCTGACTTCTCAGAGTGGACATCAGTTTGTGTGCGACATTGATTCCGAGCGGGCTTAATATTCTTGCCGTAATTTCTGAAATATTTTGTATATACGGGAGTGTCGCTCTTGCCGTGTTTGTATTGTTTTCGTGTGAGTGAATTGTTACGTCTCTGTTGCGGATGATGAATCTTCTTGGGTAACCGTTTTTCCGGAATAGTATGCAGAACTAATTGGGGTCCAAATTTTCATATCATCCGCGAACAGGACCATTTTGGACGATATGAGGGAGGGGGTAAATCATTTATGTGCAGCAGAAAGAGGAGCGTGCCTAGCACAGATCCTTGTGCTACTCCACCGGTGGTTTTGAACGTTTGGGATAGCGCTCCGTTAACTTTAACTTGGGCGTCGCGATCTGAGAGATATTCGCACAACCATGAGAGGAGTGGATCACATATTCCTAAACGCATCAGTTTTTAAAGAAGCAAATGATGATTGACCCTGTCAATAGATTTCAAAATGTCTAGGTAACAGACGTGGATGCAAGAACTTCTATCCAACCATGAAGTAGACATGCAATGTCTTTCTATAGAATTGTGTTTATCAAAGGAATTCCACTAGGATACTTGCTTGAAGTGTGTGATGAGAAAATGACATACCTTATCCCTTTACGTCCCAAGTTTCTCTATTGATTTTCCGCGCCAATTTTGCCGTACGTGCTATTTTTTTGGAATTCCCTACCCAAACCTGTGGTTAACTCTCCTTGCCTGGCGACGTTCAAAGCGAAACCGGACCTCTACATGTAAAAGAACACTAGTCCTGAGCCTTACATTTTATGTAATCTACTGCTTTTACACTATTTTATTTTTCACATTTTCATGCGGGAGAGATTGTTCCTCCAGAATCGGACTGTTTAGTCATTCAAAATGCTGAAAAACATGAAATTCATGCGATGTGATGTACATCCATGGTCGACATCGACCGACGGAGGCCAACAACAACATTCATACCGTAATCCAGTGGTGTTGTTAAGTATTAACTTTTTAATCATAGATCTTTGAAATCAAATATGTTTGCAATTAGATATGAAAGCCCTTGACATTGACCCTACGAATTAACAAGAACTTTCCCTCGAACACTTACTTTGGAGGCGCTGTGTAAAGTGTCATCTTCAAACTGGAAGTGCCGGAAATGCTACCGGCAGCTGAGCTTAGATAATGGCGACACCATGCTAATACTGGTGATCGTCCTAATATTGCCTATTGCTGTAAACACTGTAGAGGAAACAAAGTTATAGTTGAATGCCACTGTTACATAGGGTTCGTACAACGAACCACCATGTTCAAACACAGAATCACAAAGTGATTCTTCGTCAATCACTCACGGCGCTTATGGATGACCAAAGTAATGTGTTGCTTCCATCCCCGCGCACTTACACACCGTGGTTCGTTGTACTAACCCCGTGAAACAGTGGCATTCAAGTATTACTTTGTAAACCACTTATCTACTGTTTCAAGGCTCACTGAACCCAATCTTACTGTCTCCATCTGATGACGGCAAACAGCCAGAAACCGGTAGTGGTGTGTAAATGCGGGGGATGTGAGCAACACAATAATGTTGAGGATAGCGTGAACCATGAAATCATCGTGCTCGTTCGATCATGACCGACATCGATCGAAGGAGGCTAACAACAATCCTGCATTGGTTGAATGAAATTGGTCCACCGCAGATTGGCTGTACAAATTTGATTACCAGTGGTTTTCAACCATAACTTTGTTGAATAATTAGTTAAATCGCCATAACCTATACAGACTCTCGTTCAATGTTCCGAGTGATCCCTTGAGAATATTCAATTCAATTTTAATGGTCTAAAAAGCATATGGCTTTACAGAAAACCACAGAATATAATATGGGCACTACGAATAATTTAACAAGCGAAAACGGGATTTGGTTGATTACTGGGTAGTTCAAGAATCAGTTAAAAATTCAAAGGGCAGAATTGTTTTCGATTGGTGGGAGGACAAATGTAGATCCATGGGGTCAAGATGTATAGTTTTCTTCGATGTAGGAGTTAAGGGCCAAAAAGGAATCAAAATTTCTCTCAAGCACACAAGCCTCGTACGCTCAACCGGGAATCACTTTGTGATTCTCTATTTGAAAATCGTGGTTCTTTGTAAGAACCTTATTTTACCATGGCATAACTTTGTTTTTCTTGAACATGTTTTGATGAGGAGAGTTCGCATAATCGGGTAGATTGTTCCATGTGAAACAAGCTTTTGAGCCAAAAATTTCGTCTACAGTTGATCCGTGAGTGGGGGCCACTGAGAACCAATGTGTGTGCCCTTGTTATATGCGAGCCCCGTAGATTAAATGAGCATTACAAAGGGTGATTTGTCGCAGTGAAAAATCGAACCCCCTGGGCAACGACAATGTGGACAATCGAATAAATTTAAGGTTGTGATTCGCTCATTATAAGATTTCCGATTGAAACCAGCAGCTAGTTTAGTAGCTCGATTGTATATTCTTCACAAAGTCACAACCTCTTTTTTGGTTTGCGGCCTCAATTAGTGTACGGGTAATCTTGTACGCTAGTTAAATGGTCCGACAATGATATCTCGTACAGAATGCTCGCTTTGATGTACTCATTCACAATACCAATTGCTGTTTGCCGGTGGCACGATATCACAAAAATCGAGTAATGCAATGTAGACGAGATCGGTTGACTGATCCCTAAAATTCACCATCGGTTGCAATGATAGGCTGATCGATGAGGCATGAGTTAGCAAGTACATATTTTATCGCACTTCTCAGGTTCCACGATGTGTAAAACGAGAGATAAATAAGCCAGAATATACGAAACAGCATGGCAAACTTAACCACGTATGAACTGGGATGAGCCCAGACTTTCTGAACCTGCCTACCATTCAACATCCAAAAATGTAAAATGTTAAACGCCGCCCATGCTCTCTGGGATCTCAGCAACTTTCATGGTTTACGGTAGAGAAAGACCTGGGTGTGTGGATTAGCGATAACTTGAAGTCTTCACGGCAGTGTTCTGTGGTATAAAAAAGTCCTGCCAAAGCTTAGAACTGTTCAGAAGGATCTTCGGTAGTTTCACAAAGCAGATACTCCCGCGGATAATTAACACATATATCAGGCCGCCAATGGAGTTCGCGGTTCAACCATGGTCACCATGGTTACAAAGGGACATGAACTTGCTGCAACGCTGCTACAAA
>JACCGJ010005695.1:0-23997 GCA_013407085.1 Atriophallophorus winterbourni
AATATTTCTAGACGGTGTCATTGAAAATTGCGTCTTTGTGGATCTCTTAAAGTGATGTCGTAAAATCAATGTTACGACATTGAATTTGTCTGAAATTGTGAAATCTGCAAATCACATTTTTGAACAGCTCGAGAATACGATATTTAAGATCAAGCTTTTGGTTTAATCCATTTACATGTGAATAGCTTGTGAGAATAATAATCAAATAGGCATTGTTATTGACCAGTCGCTCTCCACCTTGCCATATAAAAAATACATATACTGTTTCATGATAGATTTGAAGTAAATTTACAACAGCAAAGTAAAAATATCGATTTTCATCTACTTTTCCAAATAAAAAGGAAAATAGCTTTATCTGCTTAAATTGACTTTTCGCAACTGCATTAAGCCAATGATACAAAAATGTTTCACAATAAGTAACGTTTATTTCTGTCATGGTGACATTTTATTGTCGAAATTCAGACTGTCTGTCGCATCCTTAAATCAGAAAGAAGTTTGCCGTGGTACATTTACTTCAAATATATCATGAAACAGGATATATTTTTTGTATGGCAAGGTGTGAGAGATACTGAGCAATAACAATGCCTATTTGATTAATATTCTCACAAGCAAAGTATTTGAATATATTCGAGACTGATCGGGAGTCCATAATCATGAAAATAGAGTTTGCAATGAATCGGTTATAGTAAGTTTTTGGTAACGTTTCGCTTCTGAACACAGAAGCTTCGTCAGACCAAGGGTGTCGGTACGAACAGTGTTCAGGTATAAATGGCATTCTCTTGACCAATCCTGAGTTCACTAAGCTACACAGGGGAGATCAAGATAATTGATCAAGATAATTGATCACACCTAATTGCTGTGTTCATCACTCAACTCCGATATGACCCTGAAGGATCGTACCAACTTGAGTGTACAACAAATCATCAACGGTGTAGCAATTTGTCTAAATATGAACCACTTCTTATTTATTGGACAGCTATACAAGCAAAACGATGGTTTAGCGATGGGCTCACCCATTTCTCCAGTGCTAGCGAATATGTACATGGAGCACTTTGAAGAGATAGCTTTGAGAAACGAAGCGTTAAAACCAAAAATATGGTGGCGCTATGTCGACGATACATTCGTCATCATAAAGCGAAACAGACTAGAAGCATTTCATAGTTATCTCAATAGTTTGAATCCAAAAATCCAGGTCACAAAGGAAACCGAGTCTACGGAAGGGACACTTCCGTTCTTGGACTGCTTCGCGCAAAAAGACAACGGCAAGATAAGAACAACGGTATATCGTAAGCTTATCGACACGGATGCCATTTTGAGATTCACATCTGCGCACCCTAGAAGGGTATTTCAGTCCATAGCAAAATCGCTATTCTACAAGGTTGACCGCCTCTGCAGCGATGATGCAGATAAGAGACGAGCTCATGAAGAAGTCAGTCGCCGACTTGCAAATCATGGGTACCCCAAGAGCTTAATTAAACGCCAATTGAACCGAGTTAAATATCCGCAACCGAAGACGAAAAAGGTTTGGCGAGCTACGGTATCTCTACCGTATGTCAAAAGCGCCTCCGAAGGAATAAGTCGACTCTTGAATAGCGCAGGTATTAGAGTAACATATAAGGCAGGTAGAACTCTCCGCTCCGTATTATTGCATCTCAAAGATAAGACTTCTTTAGGTTGTGGGACGAACTGCATCTACCAAATCAACTGCAAGGGTTGCGCGGGTGTTTACATTGGGCAAACGTCTAGAGAACTCTGCACTAGGTTAAAGGAACACGGGAAACGAGTGGGAAAGCGACCCGCAATCCCAGTGAATATCAATCACTGATTCGGGATTCGGCCCTAGCTGAACACGTGCTAGACACTGGACACAGCGTAGATCTTGATAACGTGAAAGTGATAAGGCAGGGTGTGAAATCTTATAGGGAAAGACTTCACGCCGAGGCTGTTGAAATAACAAAGGCTGGGGCGAATGCGGTGAACAAGGTGGATGGGGCGGATATCTCAACAATCTGGCGTTCGGTTTTGCAGCGGATTAGGATTAACGAACATCACACCCAATACGCACATGATTACATAAGCAGTGTGTCGGCGTACGCTGACCTGAACAATTAATAAACAATTAGGGATGAACACAGCAATTAGGAGGTGTGATCAGTTATGTTGATCAATTATCTTGATCTCCCCTGTGTAGCTTAGTGAACTCAGGATTGGTCAAGAGAATGCCATTTATACCTGAACACTGTTCGTACCGACACCCTTGGTCTGACGAAGCTTCTGTGTTCAGAAGCGAAACGTTAGCAAAAACTTACTATAACCGATTCATTTCTCACAAGCAATTCACATGTAAGTCGATTAAACTAAAAGCTTGATCTTAAATATCGTATTCTCATGCTTTCCTTTCATGCATGCAATATGATCCGTTCACAATTGTGATTTGCAAATTTCATGTATTGAAAATCGAAAAAGCGAAAGAAATATTTTATAATTGGTAGAACAACTAATTGCCCTGTAAAAGAAGATCAAACTGAAGAACCTAGGCTAGGTTTTCACGGTTCCGTTTAAGTAATAACCTAAATGAATATCCGAAATCCACACGAATATTATGACTGGTTGATTAAACATAAAACTTCAACATTGTGGATCACAAATAGACCAATGCTAATCTAATTATCTGACATAATCCTGGAACAACTATTCATGCACGGAAACTCAATTACACAATCAACTGATTTTGTATTAAATAGTTCCAATGAACCATGATTGATTTCAACGTAATTGTGACCAGCAAAATTCTGGTTAATATACACACGTTATTCTCTGATCTCATTTAGCAAAGCGGTTTAAATCCAGTATACTCAAAAGAGGATCTTACATTGAGCATTTGCCATCAATAAACTTTTAGACGTGTATTTTGCTGCGATCTCATGACAAGTACCAATAAAATAATATCTTAGGAATTATTTTCACTGCTTTTCATAAATTCCGGAATAACTTAGAGTGATCTCAGAAAATGTGCCACACATTAAAACAGCTGGAGCTGCAGAGTGTTGAAAGATTGTGTAAGGCATATTGATTACTTCCGAAATCCGAATTTTGTAAGCTTGTCAAAGTTAAAGCCAATGATTTCCATCTCGATCGTCTAATTACAGTGACATTAATTGTATCCTAATTAAGGGAGTCAATCACATGGATATTGAACTGCTAGTTACAGCTAACATAAAAATCTGCGAGTATAAATGCAAATAATATGCAGCTGGATTTAACTCAAACATTTTATCTTTTGATTATATCAACATTATCAAAAAATAGGACGATGAATAATTTATGAATACGATGGAAAGCGAAATTTGTGATTTGAGTAGTTTAAATCCAATCACTAATTTCTCACTGCAGATTTTTATTTCATCATTCAATGAATTACAGGCTACGGTGTGAACGTACAAATTTGTGCTCACATACTTTTGGATTTTATTGCTCGCTCTATTGACGGATCTTGACGGTTCTTATATCATTGAACTTGTCTCAACTTCCTTATTCGGAATATAATATTTTTAAGTCTGTGAAACTTGAATCCTTAAAAATCAAAATTTTCCCGTTTCTACCCAACGTTGCATACGCGTGCAACATTGCTTCCAATCCAGAATAATGCATCAACTCTGACACCATCAGAAATATCTCGCCACTTGGTATTTACTGACTGTTATTTCAACACAATGGTATCAAATTTAACAGAACAGCTCCGCTTGCGTGAAAGTGTACGCTTTTTACTGTCCGTTGGATTGCACAGCATCGCATCCACTCGTTCTTGCACTCCAGCGAGAGACAGCGATAGATATACGACCGCTTCGCCTAGTGTATCGACTCGCTCTAGCAAAAGTGTAACGATGACCGACAACGTGACCTTAAATGCATGTATAGTGCAAACTTTAGTAAAAGCTGGATAGTCCCGATTGCGTTCCCAAGTTAAATGTTCATTCATTCATTTCATTAACAGTCCTCTCCGTGCCGGGTGGCGCATGAGGCGAAAGACAACTTCACGCCAGTGGTTCCGGTCTGTCGCTGCTTCCGTTGCCGTCTGCACCGTGAATCCTTGTGCATGTAGTTCGCGTTCCAACGTTCTGCGCCAAGTTTCCTTGGGCCGTCCCATTTTTCGTTTACCTTGCGGATGCCAGTGCATGGCTACCCTCGTATGCGAACTGGGATCCATCCTGCAGACATGACCGAACCACGGATCTGTTGTCATCGTTTCCGTAGCAATGTAGGTTTTACGGGATATGGTTGCTAGCCCTAAGCCCAACCCTCCTCCTTTCTCAGACGGGCTTGGGACCGTCCTTGCCGGAGTTCAAGTTAAATGTTACTTGTGTTCAATTGCTATTCATGCGAACTGTGACAAGTATTTATCACCCGAATCGGTGACTAATTAATAATGAAAAATTACCAGGCATCAGCTATATATGTAATCCATGCAGATTGAAAGTGACCAGTGATTTATCAAGAGCCGAGAACTCTGATTCAATTATGGAAAGCCGCATGTTCGGTGAAGAGGCGAACCTTAAATGGCTTGAAAACACGTTAAAGTTTTTCCAAACAGTTGTGTGTCAGAAAGCGCTGAACCAGTTCAAAACGCAGTCCTTAACCACATTAACCGCAATTGTTATAGGGAAGCGCTAACTACGACGAAAAACTGATTTCTCCAGAAATCGCTCGAAGTCCCTTCCAACAGCTCGGTACGACCAAAGAGTCTGTGAATCAGACCAGTAGTCAAGTGAATGAAAGTGCTGAATTATCGAATGATGTGCATATGCTTAGACCGAAGAATTTGAGCACTAAAATTCCCCAAATGACAAACATTGAAGATCTAACGGTAATTTGTAGTAATTTCATTGAATCAACTTCGCCAATGGAAATGGAAACAATGGATTGAGCTTTGCTGAAGCTTAGGAATCACTGACTCACCTGCGTCGCTGACCCGATTATTTAGACCCCCAAACTCACCTCGTGCAAACACACCCAGGTTACTGCGTTTAGTGCTAATGTCCGTCTAAAATGTAGAAAATATGTTGCTCGCCTCATCCCTATTAGTTGTAAACAAATCGGCTGTGCGAATATTTCCGGACGTATATATATATATATATATATTTTATATATATATATATATAAACGACATGCCTACTGTAGTGCAGTCGCCGGTGCTTATTTTCGCTGATGACGCAAAGCTTTGGTGCAAGATATTAAACCCGCCTCCTCCGAAAAAGATTTGGGCGTGATTATCCAATCTGACTTAGGAAACTCAATGCGATGTCGAGTCGCTGCTAGCAAAGCTGAAAGCAACTTGGGTCTCCTTAGAAGAGTCCTAAGTTCGTTTTCCCCCAACATTGTCTGCAAAATGATTTCAACCTACATCCGTCCTCATGTCGAATATTCTATACCGGAATGGGATCCATGGTTGAAAAAATTACTCAGCTATTAGAAAATCCACAGCACAGAGCGACAAAACTCGTCCATACGAAATGAGACTTAAAATATTGAATTTGCATTCGGCTCAACACAGACGGAAACGAGGAGCACTAATATTCATTTGGACAGTGCTTAATCAAACAAATCATCCTTGCAATCGTTTGTTTCATCTTTTCCACAACCCATATTTGTGTGATCAATAATCTAAATTTTCCAACAGCATAGCAGGTCGAACTGCCGCGAATATTCATTTTCCGTTAGCAATGCGGTGCGACGAAATTTCGATATTAATTTGACCTTCATAGGCTATCATCATGTTCACTACGAAAAATGATCGTACGATTTATCGAAAACGTTGAAGGTTTCACATTACTCGACATGAATCATCAATGCAGTGGACCGACTACGTTTCGAATGCAAGAAAACGACACCGAAGTAAACGGTCGAGAGTTTTCTCACCAACCATTTAGATCAAACTACGATAAAAATATGAGACCGTTTGAAACATTCTATTTCAATTGGTTTGCTAGTTTGTGATTCAGCTTCGTCTTGTATTTTGACCGAAGAAAGTAAGAAAACCAAAATGTAGAATCTGAAAATATTTTCTGAGTAATTTGAAAATTCTGAATGATTCATCATTTTATCATGAAAAATAATTGATCAATATCTGGCTAAATTGATTCTGCATAGCGCGATAGCGGCAGACAATAGATTCGATGGTGGAACGAGCATATTCAACGCTGGTTAAACTAATATTGAAAGCAAATTATTCGCAATCGGAAAAATTATTGAAATCATATTAGAGTTCAGTTTTCTGAAAGCTTTTTGATCAATATGAAATTAATCACTCGAATTTTAAACGTAAAATAATGTAAAAAATTTCAGGAAATCTTATTCACTTATTTTTTGAATATAAAAAATTGTATTTTGCTTCTCTTAAACTGTAGATGTTATCGGTGAACAGAATGACAAAGGTGAACAGTATTTAGTCGGAAACAGTCTATTCTAGCAAAATAATTTAAATACAAAATACTAAAATTGATATTACTGCTTTAGTTATTACCGACAGCCGATAAATTATTAATACATCGATTAGTGTGCAAATAAGTTACAGGCGTAACAAAAATCATTATAATTATCAATTTTTATATTGCTGAAACACGATTATCTCTACAGGTTTCAAATAAAAAATGTAAACCTTGAAGAAATATTTATTTCCTTTTTTAGTTTTCCTGTACAAACATTCATGTATAACAAGAGTTAGAACTCTACGGTAATCTGGTTATCTTCTCCTCTGACCATCAGTGCGAACGAGAATAGCGATTATAACGGGCTCCTAGTAGATAGCTCCGTGTTGAAGGAACATTATTATAATAGATGCGTGTTTTACGCTTATAAATGTTTTGACCAACCGGAGAAAAATAATCACAGTACTGATGAATGAATTCTAATTTGCTTCGTTCTTTGAACACGGCAGTTTTCCAACTAGACATTTCAATTTGATACGAACCCAGTTTTGCATTAGTTTATTATAAGAATTGACAAAACTTTTCACTTGATGTGACCGCTTTTATGCCGCCTAGAACTTATGTTATTTTGCACGAGGCACGAATTTGCTCCTGCAACGGGATCTCGATATGATTTAAACCTGGTCCCTAGACAACGAAATGCCATCGAATGCTTTGAAATGCAGCCTACTGTCGCTCAACAGCAAGTTGAGAAAAGAATATTATCTTGGTCATAATATTATTAAACCCGCCTCCTCCGAAAAAGATTTGGGCGTGATTATCCAATCTGACTTAGGAAACTCAATGCGATTTCGAGTCGCTGCTAGCAAAGCTGAAAGCAACTTGGGTCTCCTTAGAAGAGTCCTAAGTTCGTTTCCCCCCAACATTGTCTGCAAAATGATTTCAACCTACATCCGTCCTCATGTCGAATATTCTATACCGGAATGGGATCCATGGTTGAAAAAAATTTTCAGCTATTAGAAAATCCACAGCACAGAGCGACAAAACTCGTCCATACGAAATGAGACTTAAAATATTGAATTTGCATTAGGCTCAACACAGACGGAAACGAGGAGCACTAATATTCATTTGGACAGTGCTTAATCAAACAAATCATCCTTGCAATCGTTTGTTTCATCTTTTCCACAACCCATATTTGTGTGATCAATAATCTAAATTTTCCAACAGCATAGCAGGTTGAACAGCCGCGAATATTCATTTTCCGTTCGCAATGCGGTGCGACGAAATTTCGATATTAATTTGACCTTCATAGGCTATCATCATGTTCACTACGAAAAATGATCGTACGATTTATCGAAAACGTTGAAGGTTTCACATACTCGACGTGAATCATCAATGCAGTGGACCGACTACGTTTCGAATGCAAGAAAACGACACCGAAGTAAACGGTCAAGAGAGTTTTCTCACCAACCATTTAGATCAAACTACGATAAAAATATGAGACCGTTTGAAACATTCTATTTCAATTGGTTTGCTAGTTTGTGATTCAGCTTCGTCTTGTATTTTGACCGAAGAAAGTAAGAAAACCAAAATGTAGAATCTGAAAATATTTTCTGAGTAATTTGAAAATTCTGAATGATTCATCATTTTATCATGAAAAATAATTGATCAATATCTGGCTAAATTGATTCTGCATAGCGCGATAGCGGCAGACAATAGATTCGATGGTGGAACGAGCATATTCAACGCTGGTTAAACTAATATTGAAAGCAAATTATTCGCAATCGGAAAAATTATTGAAATCATATTAGAGTTCAGTTTTCTGAAAGCTTTTTGATCAATATGAAATTAATCACTCGAATTTTAAAAGTAAAATAATGTAAAAAATTTCAGGAAATCTTATTCACTTATTTTTTGAATATAAAAAATTGTATTTTGCTTTTCTTAAACTGTAGATGTTATCGGTGAACAGAATGACAAAGGTGAACAGTATTTAGTCGGAAACAGTCTATTCTAGCAAAATAATTTAAATACATAATACTAAAATTGCTATTACTGCTTTAGTTATTACCGACAGCCGATAAATTATTAATACATCGATTAGTGTGCAAATGAGTTACAGGCGTAACAAAAATCATTATAATTATCAATTTTTATATTGCTGAAACACGATTATCTCTACAGGTTTCAAATAAAAAATGTAAACCTTGAAGAAATATTTATTTCCTTTTTTAGTTTTCCTGTACAAACATTCATGTATAACAAGAGTTAGAACTCTACGGTAATCTGGTTATCTTCTCCTCTGACCATCAGTGCGAACGAGAAAAGCGATTATAACGGGCTCCTAGTAGATAGCTCCGTGTTGAAGGAACATTATTATAATAGATGCGTGTTTTACGCCTATAAATGTTTTGACCAACCGGAGAAAAATAATCACAGTACTGATGAATGAATTCTAATTTGCTTCGTTCTTTGAACACCGGCAGTTTTCGACTAAGACATTTTCAATTTGATACGAAACCAGTTTTTGCGTTAGTGTTATTATAAGAATTGACAACACTTTCACTTGATACACCGAATTATGTTGCAAGAACTCATTTCAATTATGCACGAGGCCGAATTTGCTCCTGCAACGGGATCTCGATATGATTTAAACCTGGTCCCTAGACAACGAAATGCCATTGAATGCTTCGAAATGCAGCCTACTGTCGCTCAACAGCAAGTTGAGCAAGGAATATTATCTTGGTCATACTATTATTAAACCCGCCTCCTCCGAAAAATATTTGGGCGTGATTATCCAATCTGACTTAGCAAATTCAATGCGATGTCGTGTCGCTGCTAGCAAAGCTGAAAGCAACTTGGGTCTCCTTAGAAGAGTCCTAAGTTCGTTTTCCCCCAACATTGTCTGCAAAATGATTTCAACCTACATCCGTCCTCATGTGGAATATTCTATACCGGAATAGGATCCATGGTTGAAAAATTACTCAGATATTAGAAAATCCACAGCACAGAGCGACAAAACTCGTCCATACGAAATGAGACTTAAAGTATTGAATTTGCATTCGGCTCAACACAGACGGAAACGAGGAGCACTAATATTCATTTGGACAGTGCTTAATCAAACAAATCATCCTTGCAATCGTTTGTTTCATCTTTTCCACAAACCATATTTGTGTGATCAATAATCTAAATTTTCCAACAGCATAGCAGGTTGAACTGCCGCGAATATTCATTTTCCGTTCGCAATGCGGTGCGACGAAATTTCGATATTAATTTGACCTTCATAGACTATCATCATGTTCACTACGAAAAATGATCGTACGATTTATCGAAAACGTTGAAGGTTTCACAGTACTCGACGTGAATCATCAATGCAGTGGACCGACTACGTTTCGAATGCAAGAAAACGACACCGAAGTAAACGGTCGAGAGTTTTCTCACCAACCATTTAGATCAAACTACGATAAAAATATGAGACCGTTTGAAACATTCTATTTCAATTGGTTTGCTAGTTTGTGATTCAGCTTCGTCTTGTATTTTGACCGAAGAAAGTAAGAAAACCAAAATGTAGAATCTGAAAATATTTTCTGAGTAATTTGAAAATTCTGAATGATTCATCATTTTATCATGAAAAATAATTGATCAATATCTGGCTAAATTGATTCTGCATAGCGCGATAGCGGCAGACAATAGATTCGATGGTGGAACGAGCATATTCAACGCTGGTTAAACTAATATTGAAAGCAAATTATTCGCAATCGGAAAAATTATTGAAATCATATTAGAGTTCAGTTTTCTGAAAGCTTTTTGATCAATATGAAATTAATCACTCGAATTTTAAACGTAAAATAATGTAAAAAATTTCAGGAAATCTTATTCACTTATTTTTTGAATATAAAAAATTGTATTTTGCTTCTCTTAAACTGTAGATGTTATCGGTGAACAGAATGACAAAGGTGAACAGTATTTAGTCGGAAACAGTCTATTCTAGCAAAATAATTCAAATACAAAATACTAAAATTGCTATTACTGCTTTAGTTATTACCGACAGCCGATAAATTATTAATACATCGATTAGTGTGCAAATAAGTTACAGGCGTAACAAAAATCATTTTAATTATCAATTTTTATATTGCTGAAACACGATTATCTCTACAGGTTTCAAATAAAAAATGTTAACCTTGAAGAAATATTTATTTCCTTTTTTAGTTTTCCTGTACAAACATTCATGTATAACAAGAGTTAGAACTCTACGGTAATCTGGTTATCTTCTCCTCTGACCATCAGTGCGAACGAGAAAAGCGATTATAACGGGCTCCTAGTAGATAGCTCCGTGTTGAAGGAACATTATTATAATAGATGCGTGTTTTACGCTTATAAATGTTATGACCAACCGGAGAAAAATAATCACAGTACTGATGAATGAATTCTAATTTGCTTCGTTCTTTGAACACGGCAGTTTTCCAACTAGACATTTCAATTTGATACGAACCCAGTTTTGCATTAGTTTATTATAAGAATTGACAAAACATTTCACTTGATATCACCGAATTATGTTGCCCAGAACTCATGTAATTTTGCACGAGGCACGAAGTTGCTCCTGCAACGGGATCTCGATATGATTTAAACCTGGTCCCTAGACAACGAAATGCCATTGAATGCTTCGAAATGCAGCCTACTGTCGCTCAACAGCAAGTTGAGCAAAGAATATTATCTTGGTCATACTATTATTAAACCCGCCTCCTCCGATAAAGATTTGGGCGTGATTATCCAATCTGACTTAGCAAACTCAATGCGATGTCGAGTCGCTGCTAGCAAAGCTGAAAGCAACTTGGGTCTCCTTAGAAGAGTCCTAAGTTCGTTTTCCCCCAACATTGTCTGCAAAATGATTTCAACCTACATCCGTCCTCATGTCGAATATTCTATACCGGAATGCGATCGATGGTTGAAAAAATTACTCAGCTATTAGAAAATCCACAGCACAGAGCGACAAAACTCGTCCGTACGAAATGAGACTTAAAATATTGAATTTGCAATCGGCTCAACACAGACGGAAACGAGGAGCACTAATATTCATTTGGACCGTGCTCAATCAAACAAATCATCCTTGCAATCGTTTGTTTCATCTTTTCCACAACCCATATTTGTGTGATCAATAATCTAAATTTTCCAACAGCATAGCAGGTTGAACAGCCGCGAATATTCATTTTCCGTTCGCAATGCGGTGCGACGAAATTTCGATATTAATTTGACCTTCATAGGCTATCATCATGTTCACTACGAAAAATGATCGTACGATTTATCGAAAACGTTGAAGGTTTCACATTACTCGACATGAATCATCAATGCAGTGGACCGACTACGTTTCGAATGCAAGAAAACGACACCGAAGTAAACGGTCCAGAGTTTTCTCACCAACCATTTAGATCAAACTACGATAAAAATATGAGACCGTTTGAAACATTCTATTTCAATTGGTTTGCTAGTTTGTGATTCAGCTTCGTCTTTTATTTTGACCGAAGAAAGTAAGAAAACCAAAATGTAGAATCTGAAAATATTTGCTGAGTAATTTGAAAATTCTGAATGATTCATCATTTTATCATGAAAAATAATTGATCAATATCTGGCTAAATTGATTCTGCATAGCGCGATAGCGGCAGACAATAGATTCGATGGTGGAACGAGCCTATTCAACGCTGGTTAAACTAATATTGAAAGCAAATTATTCGCAATCGGAAACATTATTGAAATCATATTTGAGTTCAGTTTTCTGAAAGCTTTTTGATCAAAATAATTTAAATACAAAATACTAAAATGTCTATTACTGCTTTAGTTATTACCGACAGCCGATAAATTATTAATACATCGATTAGTGTGCAAATAAGTTACAGGCGTAACAAAAATCATTTTAATTATCAATATTTATATTGCTGAAACACGATTATCTCTACAGGTTTCAAATAAAAAATGTAAACCTTGAAGAAATATTTATTTTCTTTTTTAGTTTTCCTGTACAAACATTCATGTATAACAAGAGTTAGAACTCTACGGTAATCTGGTTATCTTCTCCTCTGACCATCAGTGCGAACGAGAAAAGCGATTAATACGGGCTCCTAGTAGATAGCTCCGTGTTGAAGGAGCATTATTATAATAGATGCGTGTTTTACGCTTATAAATGTTTTGACCAACCGGAGAAAAATAATCACAGTACTGATGAATGAATTCTAATTTGCTTCGTTTTTTGAACACGGCAGTTTTCCAACTAGACATTTCAATTTGATACGAACCCAGTTTTGCCTCAGTTTATTATAAGAATTGACAAAACATTTCACTTGATGTCACCGATTTCTGTTGCCCAGAACTCATGTAATTTTGTACGAGGCACGAATTTGCTGGGAAAACATACCCATCCAGTCCGTGGTAGCTTGTTTGAACGAATGTTATCGCGACGATAAAATTCTTGATTTCCACAACACATGTATCTAGTTAGGTATCAAATGTTTTTTATTATTTTCCAAAATAGCTCAATGGTTTCAGCTTAATCATTTCGAATCACACTATATTTGATTACTTATATAAATGTAACACATTCATAAAAGGCTCTCAATAAAACGAATAGTTCTATTAATATCCAATTATAGATCTTATAAATGAACCGCGCCAACTCAATCGTGAATAAAGAGGATGCACACTCATGAATTAAATTGTTAGTTTACGTATTACTAATATGGAATATTTATATTTTTTCATTCTTTTTTGAGCAGAATTATATCAAGCTGATTAACGTAAGAAAACATAACACTAACTATTTGAAGACTTCATTAGTAGCTTATTAAATTTTACCATTTTCGATTTGTACAAATATCAAATATTTTTGTATAGATTGACAAATTTTCATCCCACCATATAAAATGTTAGATGATTTTCGAATTAAGAAAAAGTTGACAGGCCTTGTAACTTGAGTGGTTCAATGGATATCTTATTGGAATACAGCGATTTTTCCCTTGCGTTCAATTTACCCCTACTTTCCCACCATGCTACATCGGGATATATGCGGCTGTTTGACTCGGGATCTGTCTTGAATGGGTACGCTTTCAGCAATACGTTCTCGATATCAGCCTCGCATTTCAGGGTTACCTTGAGCAAGCGAGGTTGACCAATATGAGATGAATTTGAGTTGAGTTAGACCAGTCACCTTTTCTGCGATTACATGTTCAATTTGCATTGGCAAAGTTGAGACCATTTCTCGACATCGTTTCTGGTTTCTATCAAACAGGCTTTCTTGGGACTCGCAACCGTTCATACATATTACGCTCAGCGCGTATGGGGATTTTTTACGTACTGGAATTCAGAATTTTTCGAATTTAAAAATGAAAAAATGATATAGCAAGTGCTTTTAACCTGTTCATTATTTATTAATTCTATCGAATCAGGGGCAAACGTACGGTCGCATTTACCATGGATTTTACCCATACACAGAAAACACGTAATGACTTTACTCGCCATGGGTCTCACCGGTTGTTCACGTGATTTACACGTGACCTCGGGACAATTCTGCGTGTCAAGATTCGTCCTATCAGCTGTGCCGGCCATGACCATTGTTGTTGAAATATTTCTAGACGGTGTCATTGAAAATTGCGTCTTTGTGGATCTCTTAAAGTGATGTCGTAAAATCAATGTTACGACATTGAATTTGTCTGAAATTGTGAAATCTGCAAATCACATTTTTGAACAGCTCGAGAATACGATATTTAAGATCAAGCTTTTGGTTTAATCCATTTACATGTGAATAGCTTGTGAGAATAATAATCAAATAGGCATTGTTATTGACCAGTCGCTCTCCACCTTGCCATATAAAAAATACATATACTGTTTCATGATAGATTTGAAGTAAATTTACAACAGCAAAGTAAAAATATCGATTTTCATCTACTTTTCCAAATAAAAAGGAAAATAGCTTTATCTGCTTAAATTGACTTTTCGCAACTGCATTAAGCCAATGATACAAAAATGTTTCACAATAAGTAACGTTTATTTCTGTCATGGTGACATTTTATTGTCGAAATTCAGACTGTCTGTCGCATCCTTAAATCAGAAAGAAGTTTGCCGTGGTACATTTACTTCAAATATATCATGAAACAGGATATATTTTTTGTATGGCAAGGTGTGAGAGATACTGAGCAATAACAATGCCTATTTGATTAATATTCTCACAAGCAAAGTATTTGAATATATTCGAGACTGATCGGGAGTCCATAATCATGAAAATAGAGTTTGCAATGAATCGGTTATAGTAAGTTTTTGGTAACGTTTCGCTTCTGAACACAGAAGCTTCGTCAGACCAAGGGTGTCGGTACGAACAGTGTTCAGGTATAAATGGCATTCTCTTGACCAATCCTGAGTTCACTAAGCTACACATGGGAGATCAAGATAATTGATCGAGATAATTGATTACACCTCCTAATTGCTGTGTTCTACCCTAATTGTTTATTAATTGTTCAGGTCAGCGTATGCCGACACACTGCTTACTTAATCATGTGCGTATTAGGTGTAGCAATTTGTCTAAATATGAACCAATTCTTATTTAATGGACAGCTATACAAGCAAAGCGATGGCTTAGCGATGGAATCACCCATTTTTCCAGTACTAGCGAATATGTACATGGAGCACTTTGAAGAGATAGCTTTGAGAAACGAAGCGTTAAAACCAAAAATATGGTGGCGCTATGTCGACGATACATTCGTCATCATAAAGCGAAACAGACTAGAAGCATTTCATAGTTATCTCAATAGTTTGAATCCAAAAATCCAGGTCACAAAGGAAACCGAGTCTACGGAAGGGACACTTCCGTTCTTGGACTGTCTCGCGCAAAAAGACAACGGCAAGATTAGAACAACGGTATATCGTAAGCCTATCGACACGGATGCCATTTTGAGATTCACATCTGCGCACCCCAAAAGGGTATTTCAGTCCATAGCAAAATCGCTATTCTACAAGGTTGACCGCCTCTGCAGCGATGATGCAGATAAGAGACGAGCTCATGAAGAAGTCAGTCGCCGACTTGCAAATCATGGGTACCCCAAGAGCTTAATTAAACGCCAATTGAACCGAGTTAAATATCCGCAACCGAAGACGGAAAAGGTTTGGCGAGCTACGGTATCTCTACCGTATGTCAAAAGCGCCTCCGAAGGAATAAGTCGACTCTTGAATAGCGCAGGTATTAGAGTAACATATAAGGCAGGTAGAACTCTCCGCTCCGTATTAATGCATCTCAAAGATAAGACTCCTTTAGGTTGTGCGACGAACTGCATCTACCAAATCAACTGCAAGGGTTGCGCGGGTGTTTACATTGGGCAAACGTCTAGAGAACTCTGCACTAGGTTAAACGAACACAGGAAACGAGTGGGAAAGCGACCCCGCAATCCCAGTGAATATCAATCACTGATTCGGGATTCGGCCCTAGCTGAACACGTGCTAGACACTGGACACAGCGTAGATCTTGATAACGTGAAAGTGATAAGACGGGGTGTGAAATCTTATAGGGAAAGACTTCACGCCGAGGCTGTTGAAATAACAAAGGCTGGGGCGAATGCGGTGAACAAGGTGGATGGGGCGGATATCTCAACAATCTGGCGTTCGGTTTTGCAGCGGATTAGGATTAACGAACATCACACCCAATACGCACATGATTACATAAGCAGTGTGTCGGCGTACGCTGACCTGAACAATTAATAAACAATTAGGGATGAACACAGCAATTAGGAGGTGTGATCAGTTATGTTGATCAATTATCTTGATCTCCCCTGTGTAGCTTAGTGAACTCAGGATTGGTCAAGAGAATGCCATTTATACCTGAACACTGTTCGTACCGACACCCTTGGTCTGACGAAGCTTCTGTGTTCAGAAGCGAAACGTTAGCAAAAACTTACTATAACCGATTCATTTCTCACAAGCAATTCACATGTAAGTCGATTAAACTAAAAGCTTGAACTTAAATATCGTATTCTCATGCTTTCCTTTCATGCATGCAATATGATCCGTTCACAATTGTGATTTGCAAATTTCATGTATTGAAAATCGAAAAAGCGAAAGAAATATTTTATAATTGGCAGAACAACTAATTGCCCTGTAAAAGAAGATCAAACTGAAAAACCTAGGCTAGGTTTCCACGGTTCCGTTTAAGTAATAACTTAAATGAATACCGAAATCCACACGAATATTATGACTGGTTGATTAAACATAAAACTTCAACATTGCGGATCACAAATAGACCAATGCTAATCTAATTATCTGACATAATCCTGGAACAACTATTCATGCCCGGGAACTCAATTACACAATCAACTGATTTTGTATTAAATAGTTCCGATGAACCATGATTGATTTCAACGTAATTGTGACCAGCAAAATTCTGGTTAATATACACACGTTATTCTCTGATCTCATTTAGCAAAGCGGTTTAAATCCAGGATACTCAAAAGAGGATCTTACATTAAGCATTTGCCATCAATAAACTTTGAGACATGTATTTTGCTGCGATCTCATGACAAGTACCAATAAAATAATATCTTAGGAATTATTTTCACTGCTTTTCATAAATTCCGGAATAACTTAGAGTGATCTCAGAAAATGTGCCACACATTAAAACAGCTGGAGCTGCAGAGTGTTGAAAGATTGTGTAAGGCATATTGATTACTTCCGAAATCCGAATTTTGTAAGCTTGTCAAAGTTAAAGCCAATGATTTCCATCTCGATCGTCTAATTACAGTGACATTAATTGTATCCTAATTAAGGGAGTCAATCACACGGATATTGAACTGCTAGTTACAGCTAACATAAAAATCTGCGAGTATAAATGCAAATAATATGCAGCTGGATTTAACTCAAACATTTTATCTTTTGATTATAGCAACATTATCAAAAATAGGACGATGAATAATTTATGAATACGATGGAAAGCGAAATTTGTGATTTGAGTAGTTTAAATACAATTACTAATTTCTCACTGCAAATTTTTATTTCATCATTCAATGAATTACAGGCTACGGTGTGAACGTACAAATTTGTGCTCACATACTTTTGGATTTTATTGCTCGCTCTATTGACGGATCTAGACGGTTCTTATATCATTGAACTTGTCTCAACTTCCTTATTCGGAATATAATATTTTTAAGTCTGTGAAACTTGAATCCTTAAAAATTAAAATTTTCCCGTTTCTACCCAACGTTGCATACGCGTGCAACATTGCTTCCAATCCAGAATAATGCATCAACTCTGACACCATCAGAAATATCTCGCTACTTGGTATTTACTGACAGTTATTTCAACACTATTGGATCAAATTTAACAGAACAGCCCCGCTTTACGTGAAAGTGTACGACTTTTACTGTCCGTTGGATTGCACAGCATCGCATCCACTCGTTCTTGCACTCCAGCGAGATACAGCGATAGATATACGACCGCTTCGCCTAGTGTATCGACTCGCTCTAGCAAAAGTGTAACGATGACCGACAACGTGACCTTAAAAGGAACTGTCGACAAGGATTGTAAATAGTGCAAACTTTGTCAAAAGCTGGTAAGTCCCAGATCGCGTCAAGTTAAATGTTACTTGTGTTCAATTGCTATTCATGCGAACTGTGACAAGTATTTATCACCCGAATCGGTGACTCTAATTAATAATGAAACATTACCAGGCATCAGCTATATATGTAATGCATGCAGATTGAAAGTAACTAGTGATTTATCAATAGCCGAGAACTATGATTCAATTATGGAAAGCCGCATGTTCGGTGTAGAGGCGAACCTTAAATAGATTGAAAACACGTTAGAGTTTTTCCAAACAGTTGCGTGTCAGAAAGCGCTGAACCAGTTCAAAACGCAGTCCTTCACCACATTAACCGCAATTGTTATAGGGAAGCGCTAACTACGACGGAAAAACTGATTTCTCCAGAAATCGCTCGAAGTCCCTTCCAACAGCTCGGTACGACCACTGAGTCTGTGAATCAGACCAGTAGTCAAGTGAATGAAAGTGCTGAATTATCGAAGGATGTGCATAAGCTTAGACCGAAGAATTTGAGCACTAAAATTCCCCAAATGGCAAACATTGAAGATCTAACGGTAATGTGTAGTAATTTCATTGAATCAACTTCGCCATCGCTAAAACAACGCGAAGCAGATGACAGGAAACAATGGATTGACCTTTGCTGAAGCTTAGGAATCACTGACTCACCTGCATCGCTGACCCGATTATTTAGACCTCCAAACTCACCTCGTGCAAACACACCCAGGTTACTGCGTTTAGTGCTAATGTCCGTCTAAAATGTAGAAAATATGTTGCTCGCCTCATCCCTCTTAGTTGTAAACAAATCGGCTGTGCGAATATTTCCGGACGTTCCGTGGGAAGAACGGCAAACTCGTCGCAAATATCCGGAAGTAGTAAAAGAGGCTATAAATCACAGAGCTGTTATAGTTCATGGTGTTCCCAGCTAGAACGAAGAAGAATCCAGTAAACGTCTGCAACACGATTGCAGTAAATGTAGATTTTTACAATTGATCCTAGGTTTAAAGGACATAATAGCGACGTATGTTATGCGCCTTAAACCGAAAAACGAAACGCATCAGCCTCCTCCTCTCAAAATATCATTCCGCACAGATGAGAAAAAGAATAGAATACTCGTGGCGTGGCATCAACGCCGGAAATTTGCCTCTTGAAATTCGTATTCGGGCTGTATACGACATAAAACACACGAACACTATTGTTCCTGAAGTGACTTCGCTACCAATTCAATCAAATGCACCTTAGGCAAAAAACGTGGAGCAACCGACCAATTCTGGGTCGGCGAATCTACTACTATGAGTTCTTCATCTGAAACAAAAATCAAATCTTTATCATGCTGTTACACCAACGCTCAGGGATTTCTGTGCAAGTTCACTGAACTGTATTTGCGTTCCAGCGTGGTAACTTGGGATTTGATTGCAGTGACAGAAACCTGGTTGAGTAATTCTATACACGACTCTGAACTCCAAATCCCACACATGATTATTTATAGAAAAGATCGAGCAACAAAAGGTGGCGGTATCCTCCCCTACTTACACGAAATCATCAACTGCACTATAATTTTCGCCCCTCAGCTAGATGTCCCAGATACATTGTTTTTCTCTATTGATTTATCGCACCCCTTCTTCATCATCTGCCGCTGACACTGTACTTTCTAATGCAATACGTTTTGCATTGAAGCTACCATACTCACATTTGCTCCTCCTCGTTGATGTAAATGTACTGACACTGGCAACAAACATTACAGATGATGGTTAATTCAAAAGCTTTCTTCAAGAAATAATGACTTGCACCCATCTCTACAACCACGTACTAAAACCAATGCGATTTCCATCTCAACAAACCCCATCTACCCTGGAGATCATACTCACAAATGAAGCACTCATGATAGAAAGTGTTTTCTATACTGTTTCACTCTCATTGAGTTATCATGCTGTCATGACATTTGATTATATTTATCAATACTCAACGAACGTATACAACTGTGAACTATGACTTGCTTCGAGCTCTCACTACTGCAAATCTATGGGATTTCCTTGAATTCAAATCAGCAAATGAAATTTTTAAACGTTTTTACGGTCAACTCCGTATTATCATTGATTTATCATCGAACGTGAAAATAATATGCAGCAAACAGAGTCCAAAAAAGCCTCCAGGAAATGGATGTGTAAACGTGACAATGCCTGGTACAAATACTTGGACGATCCGTCTGGGCTAACTTGATGCAATTACACCTTATTGCGAAATAAGAGTGTCTGCCTCATTGAAAAAGACAGAAAAGATTACAAAATCAGTCTAGTCGAAAAATTCGTTATGAATCCCAAAGCATTGTACAAACACGTCAATGACCTCCGTAATTTTAAAATGGGAATACTGCTACTGGCTTCTGCTACTTGCATAGTGACATCATTAAAAGATTGTGCAAACGTTTTCCGACAGCAATTTGCATCAATTGTCTCAAAAGTGTCGACCGATGGACAGTCTTTGAACTCTGACAGCTGCAGCCCGCCAATTCTTCACTGGGTGGAATTTCCCCCTCCAACGTTGTTGAAACAAAATTAATGACGATGAAGAAAACAGGTTCACCAGGTATAGATAATATACACCTAAACATTTTATATAATCTCTCTTCCGAATTGGCAATACCGAATTTATACGTGTTCACGTTAATGTTCGAGCAGAGCTTTGTGCAAGAAACTTGTAAAACTACCCTGATTAGTCCCATCTACAAAGGTGGCGAGAGAAAAACCCCATTAAACTATCGTCCGAAAGCTTTATTACCGGTGCTATTGAAAGTAACGGAGTACATTATAGCTGATGCCTTGCGGAATCACATTGAGATTAATAATTTAATCTCCGAAGCACCACTGGATTCAGAAAAATGGATCTTGCGTGACAAACGTGCTATTAGCAAAAGAACCTTGGTCTGAGTTACTGGATGCCGGCACCTCCGTGGACATGATTTATATTGATTTCTCAAAAGCTTTTCACAAGGATCAGTCCTCAGAAGGCTTTTGTTTGATATATATATATATATATATATATATATATATATATAAACGACATGCCTACTGTAGTGCAGTCGCCGGTGCTTATATTCGCTGATGACGCAGAGCTTTGGTGCAAGATAAACTTCACAGCCGACACTCATAACCTGCAACGGGATCTCGTTTATTATAAGAATTGACAAAACATTTCACTTGATATCACCGAATTATGTTGCCCAGAACTCATGTAATTTTGCACGAGGCACGAATTTGCTCCTGCCACGGGATCTCGATATGATTTAAACCTGGTCCCTAGACAACGAAATGCCATTGAATGCTTCGAAATGCAGCCTACTGTCGCTCAACAGCAAGTTGAGCAAAGAATATTATCTTGGTCATACTATTATTAAACCCGCCTCCTCCGAAAAAGATTTGGGCGTGATTATCCAATCTGACTTAGGAAACTCAATGCGATGTCGAGTCGCTGCTAGCAAAGCTGAAAGCAACTTGGGTCTCCTTAGAAGAGTCCTAAGTTCGTTTTCCCCCAACATTGTCTGCAAAATGATTTCAACCTACATCCGTCCTCATGTCGAATATTCTATACCGGAATGGATCCATGGTTGAAAAAATTACTCAGCTATTAGAAAATCCACAGCACAGAGCGACAAAACTCGTCCATACGAAATGAGACTTAAAATATTGAATTTGCATTCGGCTCAACACAGACGGAAACGAGGAGCACTAATATTCATTTGGACAGTGCTTAATCAAACAAATCATCCTTGCAATCGTTTGTTTCATCTTTTCCACAACCCATATTTGTGTGATCAATAATCTAAATTTTCCAACAGCATAGCAGGTTGAACTGCCGCGAATATTCATTTTCCGTTCGCAATGCGGTGCGACGAAATTTCGATATTAATTTGACCTTCATAGGCTATCATCATGTTCACTACGAAAAATGATCGTACGATTTATCGAAAACGTTGAAGGTTTCACAGTACTCGACATGAATCATCAATGCAGTGGACCGACTACGTTTCGAATGCAAGAAAACGACACCGAAGTAAACGGTCGAGAGTTTTCTCACCAACCATTTAGATCAAACTACGATAAAAATATGAGACCGTTTGAAACATTCTATTTCAATTGGTTTGCTAGTTTGTGATTCAGCTTCGTCTTGTATTTTGACCGAAGAAAGTAAGAAAACCAAAATGTAGAATCTGAAAATATTTTCTGAGTAATTTGAAAATTCTGAATGATTCATCATTTTATCATGAAAAATAATTGATCAATATCTGGCTAAATTGATTCTGCATAGCGCGATAGCGGCAGACAATAGATTCGATGGTGGAACGAGCATATTCAACGCTGGTTAAACTAATATTGAAAGCAAATTATTCGCAATCGGAAAAATTATTGAAATCATATTAGAGTTCAGTTTTCTGAAAGCTTTTTGATCAATATGAAATTAATCACTCGAATTTTAAAAGTAAAATAATGTAAAAAATTTCAGGAAATCTTATTCACTTATTTTTTGAATATAAAAAAATTGTATTTTGCTTCTCTTAAACTGTAGATGTTATCGGTGAACAGAATGACAAAGGTGAACAGTATTTAGTCGGAAACAGTCTATTCTAGCAAAATAATTTAAATACAAAATACTAAAATTGCTATTACTGCTTTAGTTATTACCGACAGCCGATAAATTATTAATACATCGATTAGTGTGCAAATAAGTTACAGGCGTAACAAAAATCATTTTAATTATCAATTTTTATATTGCTGAAACACGATTATCTCTACAGGTTTCAAATAAAAAATGTAAACCTTGAAGAAATATTTATTTTCTTTTTTAGTTTTCCTGTACAAACATTCATGTATAACAAGAGTTAGAACTCTACGGTAATCTGGTTATCTTCTCCTCTGACCATCAGTGCGAACGAGAAAAGCGATTATAACGGGCTCCTAGTAGATAGCTCCGTGTTGAAGGAACATTATTATAATAGATGCGTGTTTTACGCTTATAAATGTTTTGACCAACCGGAGAAAAATAATCACAGTACTGATGAATGAATTCTAATTTGCTTCGTTCTTTGAACACGGCAGTTTTCCAACTAGACATTTCAATTTGATACGAACCCAGTTTTGCATTAGTTTATTATAAGAATTGACAAAACATTTCACTTGATATCACCGAATTATGTTGCCCAAAACTCATGTAATTTTGCACGAGGCACGAATTTGCTGGGAAAACATACTCATCCAGTCCGTGGCAGCTTGTTTGAACAAATGTTATCACGACAATAAAATTCTTGATTTCCACAACACATGTATCTAGTTAGGTATCAAATGTTTTTTTATTCGTTAACATAGCTCAATGGTTTTAGCTTAATCCTTTCGAATCACCTTATATTTGATTACTTATATAAATGTAACACTTTCATAAAAGGCTCTCAATAAAACGAATAGTTCTATTTATATCCATTTACAGATCCTATAAATGAACCGCGCCAACTAAATCGTGAATAAAGAGGATGCACACTCATGAATTAAATTGTTAATTCACGTATTACTAATAGGGATTATTTATTTTTTTCATTCTTTTTCAGGCATAATTATATCAAGCTAATTAACGTAAGGAAACATATGGCTAACTTATTAAAGACTTCATTATTTGCTTAATAATTTTTACCGTTTTCGATATGTACAAATATCAAATATTTTTGTATAGATTGACAAATTTTCATCCCACCATATAAAATGTTAGATGATTTTCGAATTAAGAAAAAGTTGACAGGCCTTGTAACTTGAGTGGTTCAATGGATATCTTATTGGAATACAGCGATCTAACGTTGTTCAATATATTTCGAAATCTGGTTACTAATATTGAACTTAATTGAGTTCACTAACCTTTAATCCATAGTATTCGCTAGCCAATAATTTTCTCAACTTGATGTTTAAAATTCCATTCAAAGATAACGAAGGATATACTTAAACCGCCTTACGGCCCTGAGACACCGTTCCA
>JACCGJ010005696.1:0-14039 GCA_013407085.1 Atriophallophorus winterbourni
TCGTACTGAATCCAAGAACAACAATATTCAACAGCAACAATGACCACGAGTGATCGCAACTTAAAATAGCGCGCAAACGGCCAAATAAAGATACACAAATATAAGCTCAAGAACGAATAAATTCAAGTAGTTCGGTAAAACAAAAATGGTAAAAATATACAAAATACCAGCAGATTTAAACAGTTAGTTGTCAATAAAATAAATTCAATGTTCATCTCAACATGGTTTGTATTTATATGGCAACAACAGAGTGAACGTGAAAGGGTACGCCATAATCATACACAGTGGGAGCGACAGAAGTTGGTTGTGATGGGCGAGTCAGACAACTTGAATTTAATGAAGATGGGGATATGTTGACAAGGTACAATATGGCTTACCCAACAGCAATTTCTCTACGTTGCAAACTTTTGAAGATCAGGTAAACCGGCTTGTTTCATTCGTTAGGAGGTTGCCATTAAATAGATTGACGCAGAATATGGAACTCCCAAATCACGTCTGCTATCTATCATTTGAATTGCGTAATTGTTTAAACGAATAGAATTGTTTTGTATCTTGTATATTATAGGCATAAAATTTTATTTTGCTGTTTAAAAGTTAGGACCCTTATTTGTCACTCAATCTACAAGTGCTGTTAAAACGTTTTTCGGTTAGGCTATCTAAGTTTGTGCTTGATTAGCTAGAAAATTGATAACCAATCGCATTTATCAGCGAGTAAGAATAGCTTACTATGTGAAATGACTATATGTATGTGTAAGAACTGATCCTAAAAACATTGACCTCGACAGTTATTCCGTTCACGCGTGCAACGTGACTGGCCTCCATTACTGTTGAACACCTTATGTATACCGCGATAAAATCGTCACGGTACAGTGTGTTTCCGCAAAATTTCGTGGGACGTTATTGTAGTAGTCAGTCTAATACATATTGGTGAGCCCGACGTGCTACACGAATCTTTCGTGACTACATTGGTTAGCTTTATATACACACATTCTTCGTGCATGTGCCGGTACGTCAATGTTTCCGATTTAAATCGATGTAATTTTTTGCAGTTAACTTTTTTCTACATGGTATTATCTTGCGTTTTTGCATCGCTTCCCCCTAACCAGTTTTAGCAGTTAGAAATTTTCTTTTGCCTTGGCTTCGATTTTGATCACAATACCCACTTTTATTCCACAGAACCATGAGTATTAGTTCTGTTTTTTAGGAACTGAATTCAGTGCTAAAACCTTCGTTGATGACTCAGTCATGTTTTTGCAATTGACGCAAAAACTCCTCGCTGAAATTTTGATATATGTTAGTTAAGCTGTCCTGGCTGCCCCAAAAGGTGTCCTCTACCGAAGTGTCAAGTAGGCCGTGATTTTCAGCACGGTTACTCCTAAACGACCTAGGCAACAGCAGCTGTTGGATAACTTTGAAACTGCCGACAAAAAGCGATCCACTATAATAATAGAGATTGATTGCCTGTTAAGGATATCGCAGATGAATGAGTCCGTAGTGAATGAAGGATTGCTACAGTGACTCCCTGAATTTGTGCAAAACATATTGGTTGCCGTGAAAAGTATTCGGAGTCTAAACTAGCGAAAATGGCGGAGAGCATCACAGAACGCAGCCAGCCATCAGAGGCACATATTTACACAGTGACCACCGGACGAACAAGCGCATTGGGTAACCAAAAGGAAGACAGCAAAGCAGAATGAGGTTGCAGGGTTACGCACTGAACCGTGAGACCTGATCACACACTTCACCCCGCCACCACTCGAGTAGGTATATCCGGTTGTCCGTTTGACAGATACACAGGAAATAATGATGATAGTTTATTCTTGGTGAACCAAGGCATAAAATACATGATCAAGTTTTCAGAATGTTCACAGCAAAATAATGGGATTATATGAGTGGCGGAACTTTTAAATCCAGAAATTTTTTCGTTAAAATCTGGAAATGGTATTCTATATAGGTAGGAAAGTCGTTTAAAATATTCATGAATAATGAAATTTCATTCAAAGTTCATTCAAATTTCATCCAAAAGAGAGACAAGAAAAGTGCAACACGATGAGAAGAACAAATGTACGAAGAAGAGTTAACAAGGATTTATATTGATATGCCGTGTAAAAATGAATAATCACCATCAATATAATGATTGAAATTGTTTTAAGTCCATCAGTGGGTATTGCGAAATAGGAACTGAAGGAACGGGCTCGAATGGTGTCACGTTAATTTGGTACCGAGCCAGAGGTAGGGCACTTGGAAAAAAAATAAACTGACACGATTTCTATGGCATTGGAGGCTAGATCAGTTCGCCGTTACGTTAAGGTTCACACGGACCTCCAGCACAACGTTATTCCTCAAAATCCATCTTCGGTTATACCACTAAACAATCTTATAGAGAAAGATGTATAAAACTGAACCTTGATCCATTATGGTTTCGCAGACTCAGGCATAATCTCATCTTATTCTTTAAAATACTGTCAACGGACAATATAGAAATAAGTTCGAATCTTCATATACGACATGATTCTAAGTATAGCTTGAGAAACAGTGAAAAATCTTTTAAATTAGCAAGGTTTCGTACTAAAGTGAAAAACAATTTTTTTCTTGAATAAATATGCTAAACTGTGGAATCTCCTTACGAAATATATAAGACTCAGTTCCTCTTTAAATGAATTCAAATCACATCTGACTTCTTTTCTTACCATAGATAAAATTTGTAATCATCTTTACTTAGATGTTATACCTGATGATTTATATAAAAATGGCATTCCTGGGTATTGATATTAAATAAATTTTCATAACGTTCGAAACAACATTCTCTCACTTTCGATTATTTTCTTTACATCATAATTCTGAATCCGCAACCAAATGAAACGGGCCATCAGAACTCAACCTAGTGGGAAAAGGTTCATATTCAGGAAAGATCAATTTATTTCGAACGAATTAAAATGAAAATGCTTGTAACATCAGCAACAGAGATTCTTCACTCATACTCGATGGACCTTATCCGTTAAACATCAGTGCTTCCGGGATGATTCATTGACTTTTCTTCGCAATACCTGTGTTTTTGTACTATATAAGATCACGTACGGATTATCTGAAACAACTTTTAAACACTGTCACCTTTATGTTTTTCGGACGTAATATTCCGCTGAAGAAATGACCTTGAAATTTGTTTTTGCAAATATTCATACTAGAATCTGATTGCACAAACCTTTTGGAAATTATTGATCATGATCAACATGCCTGCGATTTCCAAGAATAAAATTTATTTATTTATTTATTTATTCAAGTTATGTTGATGTACAGGTACTCTAAACAACCTGACTAATGCACATTTGTAAATAGATAATCATAAAAGTATTTAATCGGCGAGTACAAATTGTGTAGGGTAAATGATTAAATAGATGAATTGAAAAAAATTGAGAAAATTAAATTACCAAATAAACAAATAAATGAATAAATAAATAATTTTTTTTATTTTTGAATCTCCAAGATGTGCTACGCATGATCGATAAGTAACAAATAGTTTGTATGCTCAAAGCCAAAAATGTGCTATGGTTAATAAATTTTCAAGCTCGTTTTTTCGTTTTCGTTTTCCAAAATGATGAAGGTAAAAGGTAATCAATCATTTTTACAGACATTCTATATGTGAGCTGTTAATAAATATAATGAAGTGATGGGATAAGGGGAAAAATGTCCCGAAGAATATTGAAGTTTGACAGACGTGACCATCGAAATTGTGGGAGATCTCGAAGAGGCTGAATCTTTCAAATTTTCAGTTATGATTTTTTTGTTGAAATGAATATTCCGAATGAAGAGCGTATTTTTCGTGGATATTCGTAGAAGATTCGGGCGGCCTTCTGGTATCGCTTATGGGCCGGTAATGTTCACGTTGATGTTAACCGGGAAAACTGGATGTTAAATACTAAGGCACCAAGTGAATGTTTATTATGAAAGTTGTAAAACTAATTTCATGGTAACGACTGATCTTCCTTTGCGGATGCAACATTGAGTTGTGGAGTAAACTCCTTCAGCTGAAACTTGTTGCCGCATCTGTAAGACTTTAATAATTAAAATGCCTACAACATTCAGAAAATAGTTTCCTCTGTAATTGTTGCAGTTGCATCTATCACACTTATTCTTAGATAGATAGATCTTCGTGCCAGCACTAAAAAAGCAAATGGTGAAATGTGACTGTATTAAAGCCGTGCAACATCATTTGATGAGATTATGTGTAATTCCGTCATCACCAGGAGCATTCCTATTCGCCATCTGTCGTTTACCCTATTGGCTCATCAAGAGTAGAGTAGGTATCTAATTGCTCAAACGGTTGGCAACCGCTCAAAATCGTCATGTGCATGCGATAAAAATCCTGCTGTCTTTAGAGTAGAGAGAGGAGAACTGCTCTAGCCATCTCTACATTTGCTGAGTTTTGTCGACAATCGGGTTACCAGATACAGACTTCGTGGGAGCCTTATTAAGTTTGTTTTGACTAAAATTCTCTTGATCCAATAAGTTACGTTATTTAGCCACATGTCTCGATTGGTCTTTCGATCAATCAATTGATGTAGAAGATATTTGAATCAGACAATAACGAATACTTCGCTTTGGGATTTAAAGCGAAGCGAAGTTGCGAAGCGAAGCGAATATTGTTGGATATTCGCTTAGCTATCGCCATGGCGAAGGGTAAAATAAAACTTCGCTAAAACTTCGATATACTTCGCTTCGCTTAAAACGCGAAGAGTGTACTTTAATACTTTGTACTTTAATATTTTAACCCTTTGTCTACATCATGACAATTACGAGAGAGTGCTCCCCTACATGAGGGGATAAAGCTCCGTATCCAGGAGTTCACCAATGGCGAAGGTACCAGCACTCAGAGTCAGCAGCAGCTCAAAGACCAGGATGACCCTGAGGCCAACCTTGAGGATGTCGAGTTTGTCGATACCCAGGAGCTCACGGCGGGGGCCTACTCCCCTCTGACTGGAGGCAGCCGGACCAGTTCCGGCACCAGATCCAGGTCCAGAACCCCGGTCTCAGAGACCGAGTCAGAGGAGGAGCCTAATTTCCTTTAAGAAAACACGGTTTTTTATATTTACAATTCCAAAGCTCATGAAAAAGTCCTCTCTTGTCAAATAAAAGTTCTTTCATGGTCAAAAAATAATTTATTTCGGAATTCGTTTTATTTCAGCGAAGAAAGGCGAATTTAAACGAATATTAGCGAATTATAGCAAATTAAAGCAAGGTTTTTTTGTTGAAAACGAAGTTTTTGGGTTACATCGAAGTTGAGCGAAGATTATTCGCTAATATTCGTTATGGCGAAGTGCACTTCGGATATTCGCTTTGATACTATTCGCCATTGCGAAGGGCAGTTAGGGCATTTCGAAAATTCGCTTCGCACTTCGCTTCGCTCCAAAAAAGTGACATTCGTTATTATCTGATTTGAATCATGATCCGGAAAAATATTTGGACTGTTAATAAGTTAGCTGTTCTGTTTTTAATGCTCGCACATGAGTCATGGCTTCACATAAGTTTTGACAGCTTTTGCGGCAGCGTCAAAGACTATAGTCTCTGGTCGTAAGACGATAAAACTCCACCGACTAGGACAAATATCGGCCAGCTAGGAAACTCTGCACGGCATTAAAACTCAACAGAAATATGCTGTACTGGTTAACGAGTCAATTTGAACACCAAAACGCTTATCCGCATAAATTTGTCGCCGCACAAATTCATCGCCATACATACCTAGTCTAAGGGATAATGGTGGCGTAGCCATTGATGATGATGCTTTGAAATCTGAAGCCATAATTAGGAATTATGCCTACGTGTACTGTCTTTAAGACAGTGATGTCCCTTCTGTTGCTCAAAACAGTGAGCTCCTTTTTGAACTTGATGTAGATTTAGAAACGGTTAGACTCCTGTTGGAACGGGTAGACCAGAAGCTACTAATCCGTTGGTCTTACAAGCGCTCTCAGATTGCTTGAACAAACCGCTAGCAAAGATGTTGAACAAATATTTATTGTTAGGAGTCTTCCCACAGAAGTGGAAACGTGGCATTATAAAACCATATTTTTTGAGCGTATTAACCACAGTTACCTCGCAAATTACATGCCGGTCACACTGACATTTGTAATCAGAAACGATTCAGAGAAATTGATCAAGGACAAAGTACAGCAATTTCACCCATAGTGTGGGTGTTAGTGTTACAACAACATGAATTTACCAAAAAGGCTGGCAACAAGGCTGGTTTGCCGTGTCTGATCCTGGTCAAGTAGTTGATTTTGGTTTATATTGAATATAGTAAGGCGTTTTGTTTGTGTTTATACTGCCGAAACGAGGCTGCGCAGACTCGCTATTTCGTTCCACGCAGGCATGAAAGGCCCAGTCCATTTTAACGGTTGCACTTCCGAAGCATTTGAAATTCGCCGAGGCGTCAAACAAGGGTGTGTTTTTGCTCGCACGCTGCTCGGCATTTTCTTTGCTCTTCTTATGAAGCACGCTTTTAGGACGAGAACAGAAGGCATTTACATACGCACGCGAAGTGATGGTAAGCTTTTCAACCTGAACCAGTTGAGAGCACAAACCGTGACCTGTTGTTTGCCGACGATGCAGCCTTTATTGCTCACTCCCAAGAGAACCTACAGTCGCTAATGAACTGTTTTTCGTCGGCATGCAAAGACTTTGGTCTAACAATCAGCATGAGCAAGACCACAGTCCCTGGTCAAGAGACTGTATCGACACCAATCATCCCTGTTGGAAACTGTCAGCTCGAACCAGTAATCATTTCACATATCTTGGTTCAACCATTGCGGATAACCTCTCGCAAGACACATAGATTGATAAGCGGATTGCCAGAGCAGCTGTCATTTTATCTCGACTTAATTCTCGTGTTTGGGGTAACCGCAAGGTGACTGTAAAGACAAAGATGATGGTATACAGCACGTGTGTACTAAATGCTTTACTATACGGTATTGTAACCTGGACCACGAACGCAAGACACGAACGGAAGCTGAATTCTTTCCATCTACGAAGCATCTGTCGTATCTTGAACATATCGTGGATGGACAGAGTGACTAACGCCGAAGTGCTTTCAAAAGCTGCTCTACAAAGCATGTTCAACCTATTATGTCAACGTTGCCTTCGGCGGCTTGGTCACGTCTATAGAATGGAAAATAGTCATATTCGGAAAGATCTACTCTATGGTGATTTGCAATTAGGAATTCGACCATTGAGCAGACCGCACTTGCGGTACAAAGATGCTTGCAAAAGAGATACGAAAGCTCTTGACAATAATCCCGCTAGCTGGCAAGAACTTGCTCTTGACCGCTCACTTTGGAGGCATTGTGTAATGCGTCATCTGCAAGACGGGGAGGAGCAGATACGGCTCTTGGCTGCTGAACGCAGATCACGCCACCGGCGTGCAACAGATGCAATACAACAGAGTTCTGACTATCGTTGCTAGCGCTGTGGGAGAGATTGTTCCTCCCGAATCGGACTGTTTAGTCATTCCAAAAGCTGTGAAACATGAAATTCATGCGATTGTGATTTACATCCATGGTCGACATCGACCGAAGGAGACCAACAACAACAATTAGGCGTTCGACGGTGTGCCGCGTCATCGATTTTTCGTCATATTTGAGGGTCTGGGTATTAAAAGGTGTCTTCTAAAGTTGATCGATGCTTTTATTTCAGAGCAGTAAAACCGTGAGGAGATAAATGGAATGTTATCTTCAGATTTGATGGCGAGCTCATGAGTGCCACAGGGATCTGTTCTTGACCAATTGTTATTCAAGATCTTTGTGAGAGTTCTTTCTTGAAGCCACAGGAGGATACATATAGTAGAATAGGCAGCGCTGCCAGAACGCTCTGCGAAATTCGGAGTATATTTGCCGCCAATAACCCGCATATGATTCTAATGCCCTACTAACGTACGTTGGCGCCCTTTTGGAACACGATTTACCATTTGCGTTTCATCAGTCTAAAGGCAAATGCGATTACTTAGAGAGGGTGCCAATAACGGGAATTAAGATGTTGAATGGCATGCGTCACCTCACTAACGAGAATATACGAAGCTTACTGTAACTTCGACACTTAGAACTTCCAAACAAGTTTGGATCTTCTTCTGGCACGCCGCAAAGTTCTCCGTCAATATGGTGAATCAAAGACTAAAAGACTTAGGCTAAGTAATGCGGGCACGCTATCCATGCAGGTAGTGAATACGTGGAACATGCTATTGAAGGAGATCATGTTCCTACCATAAGAACAGCTATTTAAGAATGCGATGGAACGATATTTGCTGAGATGGGTGTACTCGATCCCATGAGTGATGTAGTGGTCGTCCTTTATTATCAGCGTTTGCCTTATCAGCGGACCGCACCAATGTTGTGAAGAAGATTATACTGAAGTTTATCCATTCTGCATTCTATCCAGAAGATTATTCTCAAAAGCATCGTCAATGTCGCATAGCTAGAAACCCATCATGAATATTTTAAATGTTCGACATTTTGTAATAAAATAAAGTGAATAACATTTTTCCAATTTTTTTTTAATTATTAGAGTTCATCTAATCAAATTTTAATTCAATTATTAGCTTTTTGTTTATATGAGATGTTTACTTAGCTTTATAAAGACCGCGCCGTCAACATGGACTTTTCATTTACCGACAAAAATTACCAAAAACAGTAATGTAATCAGTGAGTATGTTGCAATGAAATAAAATAAAATTATGAATCCTCTTAAAATACTATGAACTTCGATGTCAATCAATTAACCTTACACTTTCCCATTTAATTCCATATATATTCAAAAAATTATTCAACGTTTAATAACATGTTTTGCGTTTCTTATGAACCATCAAAACATATAGCAATCGCGCTCCATGTATCAAAATGCACTGATTTTATTTTATGAGTATATTGTGTTTAAAAATACAAAAAATGGTTGATATAATTGTTACAATAGTTTGGAGAAATTGTTACAACCTATACGTGATTTTAAATATAATAATAATAATAATAATAATATTAATGATAATAATATCAATAATATTGATATAATATAGATGATATACTATATACTATGCGACCATCGCACGAAAGCGGATTGTGACAAGGTTATATTATTATTGATTTAAATTTAATTCAACCTTTTGATTGACTTGGTGATTGTGCAACCTTTTATTATTAAAGGCGAGGGTTCAATTTACATCAATTATTGAACAACAAAATTTAAGTAAATTACAGCAATATTGATTCTTATGCATCTCAAATGCATTATCATTTACTTCCTCTAAGATTCACATAGCTGAACATTTTCAGTAACTTCATGTTAGAAATTGAACCGGATATTAGCTACTTTCCAATGTCGGGAAACATCATAGAGCTTGTATGAGATAATAAAGTTATTTAAATAACCAATATAAATAAAACGGTTGAATAATAAAAAGATGTGTGAGAACAGAATAATCCAAACTTGTGAAACATGGCTAACAAAGTAATTTTAAATGTTATTTGTCTATTGAAATTACTTATTTTCTCCTATTTATACATAATCAGTGGATATAGCATGACTGACAGCCGAAGTATAATATGACGACTTTGTTGATTGTAGTATTCAAATTTCCTTCTGTATTCCACAAATTCATTTATGACTTAGTCTTTAATGACATTGATTCGCTTTTTTATATCTTGGTGAATCCAAGGCTATATTTCATTTAAACAGAAAAGAATTTTGGTCTCAACAAACTATCCACTGAAGTCACGAATACATTTTTACATTCAACTCACCATTTAATTTAATTTCAAGATCATCTGATATAACGTTTTGAATCTCGATCTTGCCAGGGATGGTGCAGTATTCACTTAAACGACTCGATGAACACTCAGCACTCGGGTCGGATGGAATGCACCGAATGCTTTTAAAAGTATTGGCGGGTATCATAGAAGAAGAAGAAAATGGCTTTTATTCGAGTACACTAGCGCTAATCTTTAGTTTATCCCTGAGGTGTGGTAGGTTACCTCAAGATTAGAAGTACGGCATTGCCGAATCAATGTATGAGGGCGGTTAAACCAGTGATCTGGCTAACTATCGACCAGTTACCCTCACTTCGGTAGTTGAAAAGACGCTGGAACGGAGATTAAAAAACAGATAGAAGATTTTATCTTTACTACCAGACAGCTAACATCTGCTCAGCATGGTTTTACGCGAAGAGGAACATGCGCATCCAATCTCAGCACTGGTGTGCTGAACTCGAGCTTGATCACCCGTTAGTAACTGCGTTCTTTGATTTCGGTGAGGCTTTTGACCGTGTCCCATTCAAACGTCTATTGCTCAAGTTCCGTGCTCGTGGTGTAAAAGGACATGTTATAAATTGAATTGAAGACTTCATAACTGACCGTAATACGCAGTTCGAGGTTAACAAAGCTAAGTCATCGACTACACGTCCAACTTCCGGTGTTCCACAGGGATCTTTAATCGGCCTTTTACTTTTTAAAATATATGCCAATGACCTCTCAGACTCATTAAATCTGCATTGTCTAATTTTGCCGATCATCTGAAAGTTTGGAGTACCATAAACTCTTATGCTGACAGTAGAGTTTTCCAATACTATTTAGACAAATTGCTTTTTTGTACGGTAAAGTGGCAGCCCCCATTAAATTGACAGAAATGCGCAGTAATGCTTTTGGGGCAAAGCACTCCTAAAGATAGTACATCCTCGGTTATCATCAACTAAATTAGTTGATATTGAACGTGACCTGGGTAAAATTGTGACACATTCGCTCAAATCCAAAAAGAATACGAACAGAAAAACTGCCGCTGCGAACCGCGCATGGTGAGCTATCAGTCAGTCGTTCTAGGCGATTACACCACAAATGTTTCGCACTCTCTTTTAAACATATGTGAGACCAGTTTTGAAATATGGTTTGCCAGCAACCTATCCACAAACTAAGGTAGAACGTGACCATTTGGAAAAAGGGCGAAGGCGCGCGACGAAAAATTACAAGTATTGAAATCAATCACGTATATAGAAAGAATTCAACGCCTTGACCTCAAATCGTTCAGTGGTCAGCGTTTGCGCTGCGACTCACAGCTAAATTTCCGAATATTACTGGGAGCCTGGGTGATAATCTGCACGATTTTTTCACTCTCGTGGCGGGCTCGAAAACCTGAGGCTATGCTCTAAAGCACTAACAGCGCAAAACACTAATCATAAGACGTGGATTTACGCTCTCAACACGAATTGTTAACTTGTGGAATGCGATTCTGGAAGAGGTTATTGCAGCAAGATCTGAAAACCATTTCAATCAACTAGTGTATAATGTACTGCATGTAATCACTGGGAATCTGTACAACACTGGACAGGATTTCTTCAACGGAGGTTCTCTTGGACTATGTTGCTGACAAGCACTGGACAATTTGTCGTTTATCAAGAATAATAATAAGAAAAATAAGGATTATTTAAAAACAATTACGTATGTAAATTTGATTAATGATTCAATTTATACAGAAAGGAATCCTAAATGCTTAATGTGTAAAATTTAATGACTGTTAGCAAAAAATACCTTGCATGTGTTCGTTGGTGGCGTTTAAAACTCGTGGAGGTAATCTGTTCATTCGCCCATTCTCCTTGCGGGCAAATTTTCCAAATCAGATCCATACCAAGAGCTGTCCGTCACTTGCAATTCGTTCAATATTCAATATTTATCGGCTTCATCCATAGCTTCGGACATATTCCTATATCAAATGTTGATGTGAGGTCCTCCTTCAGTTTCTTATTCCAGTCGAGATTTAAGCGGGATTCAAGGACATTAATTGCGCTTCAGATAGTTAATTTTAGGAGTCTTTGCCACTAGGTGCTTTAGAGTTTTAGTCATCGCAGGAAGTGATGAAACACGACGAGATTTTGCCGCGTTTATTTAACTCGATCAAATAACCTCAGCATCCCTTTTTGTTGGCACTACTCGTTCAATTACTTGATTGTACAAACTCCTCCTGGTTTTGGGAAAAAAAATTTTGCGATTAATCGATTATAGAAAGTTTCTGGTAACGTTTCGCTTCTGAACACAGAAGCTTCGTCAGACCGAGGGTGTCGGTACGAGAAGTGTTCAGGTTGAAATAGCATTTTCTTCACCAATCATGAGTTCTCTAAGCTAGACAGGGGAGATCAAGACAATTGATCACACCCCCTAAATGCTGTGTTAATCCCTAAATTGTTTATTTAGTGTGCAGGTGCGAACAGCATTCGCTGACACATTGATTACGTAATTCATTTGCGCATTATGTGTTATGCACGTTAATCCTCACCCGCTGCAGAACCGAACGATGGATTGTTGAGATATTCGCCTCATCCACCTTGTTCACCGTATTCGCCCCAGCATTTTTTGTTTAAACAGCCTTGGCGTGAAGTCTTTTCCCTATAAGATTTCACACCCCGTCTTGCCACTTCCACGTTATCAAGATCTACGCTGTGTCCAGTGTCTAACACATGTTCAGCTGAGGCAGAATTCGGAATCAGTGATTGATATTCACTGGGTTGCTTTCCTACCCGTTTCCTGTGTTCGTTTACACTAGTGCAAATTTCTCTAGAGGTTTGCCCAATGTAAACACCCAGGCAACTTTTGCATTTGATTTTGTAGATGCAGTCTGTCGCACAACCTAAATAAGTCTTATCTTTGAGATGCACTAATACAGAGCGGAGAGTTCTACCTCCCTTATATGTTACTCTAATACCTGCGTTATTCAAGATTTTACTTATTCCTCCGAAGGTGCTTTTGAAATACGGTAGACATACCGTAGCTAGCCAAACTTTTTCAGTTTTGGCTGTAGATGTTCAACGCGGTTCAATTGACGCTTAATTAAGCTCTTGGGGTAACCATGATTTGCAAGTCGGCAACTGACTTCTGTGTGAGCTCGTCTGTTGTCGGCATCATCGCTGTAGAGGCGGTCAAACTTCTGGAATAACGATTTTGCTACGGACTGAAAAACCCTTTTAAGGCGCGCAGATGTGAATCTCAAAATGGCATCCGTGTCGATTGGCTTAGATATACCGATTTTCTTATCTTGCCCTGTCTTTCGCGAGACCGTCCAAGAATGGGAAGTGTCCCTTCCGTAGACTCGTTTCTTTTGTAACATGGATTTTTGGATTCAAACTTAAGAGATAACTATGAAATGCTTCCAGTCTGTTTCGCTTTATGATGACGAATGTATCGTCAACATAGCGCCACCATATCTTTGGTTTTACCGCTTCGTTTCTCAAAGCTTTCTCTTCGAAGTGCTCCATGTACATATTCGCTAGCACTGGAGAAATGGGTGAGCCCATCGCTAAACCATCGTTTTGCTTGTATAGCTGTCCATTAAATAAGAAGTGGTTCATATTTAGACAAATTGCTACACCGTTGATGATTTCTTGTACACTCAAGTTGGTACGATCCTTCAAGGTCATATAGGAGTTGAGTGATTTCCTCACTAATTCTAAAGCGCTTGTAGTGTCAACATTCGTGAACAAGGAGCTTACGTCAAAACTAACCATCATCTCATCCTCTCCAATTGTTACGGTACTTAAGTGACGAAAAAAATCAAACGAGTTCTTAAAATAGGAATTCGTGTTAAGAACCAGTGGTTTCAAAAGCTGGGCAAGGTGCTCAGCCAATTCGTTTGTTGGGAATCCAATGCCGTCTACAATGGGCCTTAAGGGGATGCCTACCTTATGTATCTTTGGAAGTCCATAGAACCTGGGTGTCTGAGCAGATTTTGGGTAGGGCATGAACCATAATCTTTGACGAAGGTTTTCCTTAATTTCTCACAGTTATCTTGAAAAAACCTTCGCACGGTTATTCGTAATGGGCCTAGCTCTACGGTTGTAAATAACCCGATACGACCTTCAGCAAGATGTGACTCTGTCCTATCTCTATAATCACTTTTAGAAAGAATCACGGTTGCTTTGCCTTTATCTGCCTTAGTGATCACTATTTTCTCTTCTTTTCGCAATTCAAGGAGTAATTGTTGTGAAATGAGCTGAGATGGATTCAATAATTTTGTTTATTCGATTC
>JACCGJ010005697.1:0-16895 GCA_013407085.1 Atriophallophorus winterbourni
AAAAACCTGGAACAGAATCTGGTAGACCACCTCTTTCTGACAACTCCCTGCTGCCTTGCAGGTCGCACCTGGTTGTGCAAAGGCTAGAGAAGCTGACTCGAACAAACGCCGAGTGGTGCTGGGGACGCCGCTTTGTACCCAAATTACCAAGAATCTTCATTGAAGCCGACTCATCCTCCAGGAGGAGATAGTCGCACAATAGTAAAGTAAAGTAGAAAATAAAACGGAAAGTGTACTCCTACACAAAAATTCAATCGACCATTCAGTAGGAAACATAGCGGGGTCTCACTATCGTTTTCTCTTTTTCAATATCTCATATCTATCTATACCATTTCTATTTTCTTTTTCATTTCTGTGTAGGCCTTGGCAACATGGCAGCATCTGACCTCAGGTACAGACTATGACTGTGCGGCACTTTGACTGGCTCCAGGCGTGTCTTTTCATACATTTGATTAGCGGCTTATCAATTTAAGCTTTTGTCTTCTTCACCATTACGCGTTCGATCAAGTGTAGCTGTGTTTTTAATGAATCTTTTCTATAAGCGCTACAACAAATGTCTCAATGATCACAACTTCAATACTCCCCTTTGATTTTACCACCACTCATCTTTCTGTTTTCCGGCTGTTCGGTCACCAAATACTTCAGATATTTTTAGCTTTGTTGCGTATTGTTATTGATTTGTGTTTTTGCCAAATTCAGACCTTTTAATGCTCTGAACCCTTTGTTGGCTCCCGTGATGGTGAACAAAGAGTTGTGTACCTCCGGTTCCCGCTCGTGTCGGCACATCGAATTCGATTTGACCGGCGTGGACATTCGGTAATTCTATTTAACCTTTTCTCATCTATCCGTGAGTTTGCGTGGGTGTGCAATTGTACAGCACTTTTATACTGCGCAGGTACTGTCGTTCTAAATCGATTTGCCACTGGCAGTGAGCTGCATGCGAAATACCCTGGTTTTTCGCAAGTAACTTTTTCCATTGTTTCTGTCTACGCTTGGGCGACCTGAAAATATCTTAGCCCATTTGCAGTCTATGACTGTACGGCACTTTGCCCAGATTGGGCTTCTACATTCATACCTACCTAGGCAGCCCACGTGCAGTCTATGACTGTACGACACTTTGCCTGGATCAGCTTGTGCTTTCACGTCACATCACTACCTAGCTCACGTGTAGTCTATGATTGTGCGGTACTTTCCTTGGATTCAACATTTGATTTCATACACTGATTTAAGTTACTTTTCTGTCTTTCTGTTTGCAGTTACAGCCCTGGCGACCATGTGGCAATACTTCCACAAAATCCGATCACTTTGGTCGAGCGTATATCCCACCGCTTGAATATCGACTTGGATCGATTGGTGGATTATGAGGCAACGTATCGTAAGTTTCTCTCTGCTTAATACGTGTCATTTCCTGTTTCACCACCATGGTCATGGTTAATCATTAAAGAGCCCAGACAGCAACTCCGATGTTGTAAAACGAGGAAAATATTCCCTCCCAAGATTGGGGCTTATAATGTTATGGTCTATGGTAAAGTAACTCCAAGCATGTTAGAACAATGCGCCCGTGATGTGTGTGATGTGAAAGCACAAGCCGCAAAGTCAGAGACATGCACGTGCACTAAGTAACTGTCAGGTTGCTCAGGCCAAGACATATGACAAAAGAAATAGAGAGAAAATAGAAGTGGTAGTGAGACTCCAGCGTGTTTCAGAATGCAGGTCACTGCCGGTGGCCAATCAATTTAGCACCATGTTAGCCGCACACCACAGAAATATTGTACGATTGCACACCCGTGCAATATTGCGCATCCATGTGCCCGTACCGCGATTACAGCATGCATTCCTTCAGTGAGCAGAATAATATCAACACTATAGCTTCCTTATGTTTTCCGTTATCATGTTTCATATAATCTTTCTTTCTTTCTTTCTATTTTCTTTCTATTTCTTTTGTCATATCTGTCTAGGCCTGGGCAATCTGACAGTATCTAAGCCAACGTGCAGTCTCTGGCTGTGCTGCACTTTGCCTGGATCATGCTTGTGCTTTCATATCATATCATAATCTTTCACCGCCACTTTTTTCTTACAGCTCATGTGAATTCACAAGTCTGTATCCGTTCTTGTTCAAATCGAGTATACTAATCCAATGTTCTAATATAGTGTCTAAAACCCAACCCGTGTGGCTAACACCTTGCTAAATTGATTGGCCAGAGGTAGTGAGCTGCATTCTGAAACACGCTGGAGTCTCACTACCATTTCTATGTTCTCTATTTCTTTTGTCATATCTGTCTAGGCCTGGGCAACCTGACAGTATCTTAGCCCACGTGCAGTTTCTGACTGTGCGGCACTTTGCCTGGATCAGGTTTGGGCTTTCATGCATGCATGCATGAAAGCAGCCACTTTAATCTTGGATCGCCTGAAAGTCAAACATCTCAACGGGCCGGCCAATATACTGTTTGTTTAGCTGTTAGGACTTTCATCTGCTTCAGCCAACTAATTGTCAAGACACCCTTACGGTAACGTTATTTTGAATCTCGTGCGGTAACCAAATCTGTGTTTTAAAGTCAATGGTGTCACATCCAAAATTTTTGGAAAATCTAAAGAAGTTTTTGCAAGTTAACTGGTTTTTCTATCACCTTTTCCCTGCGATATAAATTATTATATGACCAAGACTAACACGCTAATCAGATCGCGTAATCAACATAATCTTCCGCTCAGATGCTTTTGTTCGAAAGCTCGATTTTGAAAACGAGAAAAATTTAAACTATGAATTTCCTCATCGCCTCAATCGGGGTGTGAGCACAACAATACAAAAGTATTGTGTTTGGTTGGTTTGAATTCAGTTTCAACTAATTTGCATCGCTGCTACGATCTGTTCGAACTTGACTTCTTCATTCAATTTCATAAATAGATTTTTGTTCTTTTCTTGTCACCACCACCATCATCATCGCTGACAGCATTACACCGGTAACAAGTACCAAGTACTTGACTGCCATACAACCATGACATTGTAGAAAATTCTAAGAGATATTGGGAATTGTGAGTTAGGAGTGGCAGACAAAACCTCGTTACGAAAACGATGATTTCGCATTCGCAACACGTGGCCTAACCAGCGAAGTCTGTATATGTTAACGTGTTTTTCGATATCTACGTCGCTAGCAAAGATTATATTACGGTTAGTTGCGTTGCGTATCCGATTGTCACCATCCTTGTTACTTCCGGTACGTATTAAATGAGATCTCTCCCCTTCAATTTTACTTTCAGCTTTCTTTCCCACTCGAAAACCTTTTCCATGCCCATGCTCCTACCGTACGGCCTTGACTTTTTATTTGGATCTGCATGGCCCGCCTGGAATATACTTGTTGCGTTCCTTAGCGCCTTACGCTACCGATCTCGCTGAGGCGAATCAGTTGCACGTCTTGGGAAGCAACGATCCACACGGAAAGGTTTGTCATTTGTCTACCATCTTACTCATTTTTATTTACAGTTAGTGTACAAAAATCGGATTCTCGCTTCCCGTATGAATATTGTGGATGTTTTGGAAGAATTTCCGTCAATCTGCATGCCGGCTAGTGAACTGCTTCCGATGCTCCATCGGTTGAAGCCCAGACTGTACAGCATCAGCTCTTCCCAGCGTTGCCACCCAAATAGGCTGCATATCACAGTGGCTGTTGTGGATGAAATCAGCGCAAACGGTACTTTCTGTACACCATTTATCTCACCTTTGTTTTGAGTTCCACGCAGATGGCTATCACATTTCGCTTGAACTGTGTAGATTTTTAATTTATTAAAACTGTTATCACCAATTTGTCGTGAATAGATTTGCAACTGTGTAGTAGTTCTTCCTTGTATTGGATAACTCAGTTCCGGTCTGCCGTTATAACATCACCTATTTCATCCAGGTATGTGCTTTCTTAACTACGAAAACAATCTTAGAATCGTGTATGTACTAACTGCGCTCCACTTTTGAAAGTAATCAGTGACCGAGGTATATTGACAAACAAGTGTTTTCGAAATTGTGAGTTTGCTTTGGTGCGTATATTCAGTCACTCGATAGCCTTCATATTGTTGTATTTCCGCTTCAAATGCATCTGATATTTTCGTGTTACTCGTGAAATTTATAGCTCCTTACCAGTTGATTCGGCATAAATGGCGGTATTCTGCATTGATGATTGACTTCAAGAAGGCGACATCAGCCATATTTGAGTGTTAGAAACTTCTGCTTTGAGCTTATCACATCTATAAAAATATCTATCTAAAAAAGCAAACGCTTGAGTATTTACTAATGAAATCACAAGCCTGATCATCACAATCTGAAATTACACATGGGCTGAGATACCATAAGCTTGCCCAGGCTCAAGCCGATTGAAGTAAAAACGAAATGGTAGTGAGTCCAGTGTCTTTCCGCATACGGCTCAGTACCGGCGACAGATTAGTTTAGCACGGTGTTGTACGCCAGGTCAGTTCATTATGGAGAACTATCTGTTGCTCATGCAACAAGTGCTCCCTTTCCACGGCACCACCGGAACCAAAGGAACAGCTAGGCTGATATGTTTGGACAACGATGTCGTCGCTGGAGTTGGCAGGAAGACGTTGAATAAAACTTCGAACTGCGTAACGGGACTCCGGCTCCTGAGTTTTCCTTGAGGTTGACTCCTGAAGGCCTTTTCCATGATTGGATGTAGCCACGAGGCAGTGGGGTTTTGAGATAAGGGTTTTCCTTCCTTTAGGTGGACCGCTTTCATGGACTTACAAGCTCCACCTCTCTGAGGCAAGCTGATTTTGATGCGCCAGTCAGCCGTCTTCGCCCTTTCTCCTGTCAGTATAAGCAGTTCCGCCGGGTCACAGAGGACCACGCGTGCAGGCCAGGAGCTGTACTTGGTTGTCAGGCAAGATGAGACGCGTGACATTGAAGCATTTTTTGAATTAGTGGCTTATCCCAAAAACCTTGGAACCAGGTGTTACCTGCGTATTACAAAAGTACTGAAATATTGCGCATCCATTCAATACTCAATTGAGTAGCAGCGGTTGCTTCAAACCGAGTGAAAGCACATATTAAGCTTTAACAATGGATTTGTAAATCAGGAAATGGGTGTTGTCCTCCTTACGTTTATCCGAATTGCTTAATTGTTTTTGGAGGTTTTCGCCATCAACAAAGTTTATTGTAGTCGGGATATGGCCTTTTTAAAGAGCGTCTCTGTTTCCGTTCGCCATCACTTAAGCACAGCTGGCCGAGTTCTGCCTTCTTTGTGTGCAGCCATTCGGAGATGCTCGCTGTCTAACGCTGTTGTTGGGCACCCAGGTTTGGGAAATTCGTACACCCATCAACATTTACCTTTGGAAATAATTTCAGATCTCAAAATAATGAGTCACTAATAAAGCTGCTTTACTGACGGCGTTATTTAGCCAAGTGACCAAATGTCCAAAACATCAACTACAAACAATAAATGAATGCCATGCGAATAACAACAGCAACAAATGTCACTGCTGGCTGCTTCACCTAAATAGGACACATTCGACACCGTGACTATAGTCGAAAGCTTTGATGCCACTGTAGAGTCATGTAAATCAGGTATGGATTTGTAATCGTGTAGCTATTCTGTTCTGCGCACAACTAACGCCGTATCAAAATTGATTTACTACCTGTACTGATCTACCTGCAGAAACCCACTGAAGTCTCACTACCATTTTATGTTTAATTTCTGTTTAATCCGTCCAGGCCTGGGAACCTAACAGTATCTTAGCCAGTTTGTAGCCTGTGACTGTGCGGCACTTTGCCTGAATCAGGCTTGCGATTTCGTGCAGACAAAAACGAAGTGCGCCCTGGAGTTGTAGTAATCATTGACGTCGTCGGTGAAGAGCAACAATTCGGAACCATTCGATCTATCAGTATGTAGACAAATATGAAGCTTTTGAAGTGCGTGCGTAGTGGTTCTTCAAATTTACCTTCTAATCTGTGACCTCCGTAATGTTGAATGCGCTCGAAAACGATGTTGAACGCGTTTTGATGAGTACAGCCTGTGAGTATGGTATGAAAGCACAAGCCTGATCCAGACAAAGTGCCGCACAGTCAGAGACTGCATGTGATCTAAGATACTGCTAGGTTGCCCAGGCTTAGACATATATGAGTATTCTGTTACCGCTGCCAACCTTAACTGTACTAATGCTTGACAGGGATGAATGGAAGATTAGTGATGCACTTATCTCCGTTGGAAGCTGTTGGATGTGTGCAATGAGACGTTCAACCTCATCTCCACTCTGCGTTGCTCACGAATTTAATCCTTTACCAACTATCCTGCATCCTTTATCCTGTTCAAATCGTGCAGCTTATGACTGTGTGGCAGTGTGTCTGAATCAGCCTCGTAATTTCACACCATAATTCAAACCGGATTAATACATTTTATTCACTGTATCAAAAACAAGATAATTTTTCACCAGGACTCTTATTTACTTTATCTTCTCTAATTTACTATGCTCAACTCAACGTGCCAATGTGTATACATGCATTTTAACATGTTTTATTTTGTTTTTCAGGTAAATCCTTCAAAGGACTGACCAGCCACTGGTTAAGCACTCTCGATCCTCTGAAAAGCACCGTGCCAATTTACATAGAACCTAGCCGGTTTCGCCTACCAAGGAGTGCTACCATCCCAGTGATATTGGTTGCCACTGGGGCGGGTCTGGCACCTTTTCGCTCATTCATTCAAGAACGGTCGTTTCTACTTAGCCGTAAAGGTACGTGGTAATAAACGTGTAACAATGCTGCCAAAATATTGATTGAAGATTCTCAACATCACTTTTGCGTGTAGCAGTTACCCGAAGATGCTTTATGAAATGTACAAGGGTATATCATTTAGGCGGAAGATGTGCACCAGCATTCTGTTTTGACACCCGTTGCTTGCATAGGATTGCTCACATTCGGTGACAGCATCGTGTTCCTAAAATTGATCTCTGCAAACGTGAGTTGAGACCAAGAGGCCGCGGACTGAGAGAAATGTTGCTACTAGCTTTTGTGCGATTGTTTGGACATATTTTAAGAATGTCTCATCACAACTTACCATACTATGACTTATTCGTAGGGCCTGGTATGGGCAGCAATTTCTATGCTGTGCGGCTAACATCGTGCTAAATTGATTGGCCAACGGTAGTGAGCTGCATGCTGAAACACACTAGAGTCTCACTACCATTTCTATTTCCCCCCTCATATCGGTCTAGGCCTGGGCAACCTGGCGGTATCGTAGCCCACGTGCAGTCTCTGATTGTGCGGCACTTTGCCTGGATCAGGCTTGTGCTTTCATACCACACCATACCTGGTATGGGCTGGTAGTAATAACTCGCTGCAAAGCTGATGACATGGCATGCTGGGATGAGGAAACTCACCCCAGTGCTAGGCACAGTGGGGCATAATCATTTGTTGGCAAGGTCCAAAGGATCCATCCAATAGTTAGTTGGAAACCTTACACAAACCGAAATCAATGGTGTAAACGTGGTCTATTTTATGTTCCATTTATCCTATGTTATTATATCGTATTTTATAAATACAAAAATAAAGAGCCAGAAACACTTGCTGTGAAATTGTAAAATCAAGACGCTTTTTTACACACATTAGTATTTTTTGATTGCCCATTTTTGCGCATTTACTTATCAGCCTTACCTAGTTCATGTTGTTTGACATTTTACTCGGCTCCACACTTGTGCTTCGTGATGGTGATTGTGATGACTAGTCGTCATCCTATTGATCCTTTCTTTATCTGTACATAATCCTGGAAATAATGCATAACCGCTTTTTTCATCCCTTTTGCTTTATCCCATTTCAGCCACTCGCCCGGCGGTTAACACATTCCTATTCTATGGGTGTAGACGAGAGTCTGAAGACTTTTTATATTCCGATGAGCTACGCCGTGCTGTGTCATCGAGATTCCTGGAGCTTCACGTGGCTTTTTCTCGTGATTCGGCCGATGGACAAAAGGTTTACGTGCAGCATCGTTTGTACGAATGTTCATCTAAAATTTGGCAACTCATCGACGCGGAGCATGCTCACGTGTATATCTGCGGGTGAGGGTTGTAACGGTTGGATGTGTAACATGTCATCACGTATTCTCTAAGCTCTTGTATTTCCTGGTTTGCTAGGGTGCTCGTTTGGCTTTATCCCTCTCTTGTAACTGATCCCCCAGCACTAGCTGGGCAATGCTAGCAGGTTTATTTGTTATGCACGCACCGATGTGCGATCGTGTAGTAATCTACCGTATGTATGAAAGCACCAGCCTGATCCAGACACAGTGCCGCACAGTCTTAGACTGCACGTTGGCTAAAATACTGTAGGGTTTCCCAAGCCTAGACACAGATGCGAAAGAAAATAGAACTGGTAGTGAGACTCCAGCGTGTTTCAGCATTCAGCTCATTACCTCTGGCCAATCAATTTAGCACGGTGTTAGCCGCCCGATTGCACCTCCGTGCTGTAGGGCTAGCATCGTATTAGATTGATTTGCAACCGCTAGTTAGTAGCATGCTCAAACACATGCTGGAGTCTCATTAGCATTTCTATTTTCTTTTATACTATATGTCTAGACCTGGGCAACCTGAACGTATGTTGGCCATTGTGCAGTCAATGACTGTGTGCCACTTTACCTTGATCAGGCTTATGCCTTTATACCTATATGTTACTGTACCAGTTGTTTACAGAGCCTATGAAGCAGCTTTTGCATTCATATAATCAAGCAGAAATTTTTGTATCAATCTTACCAAGTGGCGTTTTTAATGCTGAACGTTGTACATTTTACTGACCGTTTCAAGCGCACCTGAAAAACGATCGGCGAAAAGACGAAACCGAAAGTTATTCGTGTGATTGGAAAGCGTGTTAATACGGTTTTTTTCATTCAAGCTTTGCGCTTCAATGTATATTGAATGGCGGTACCTGGCTAATGTTTTGAAAAAGCGGTCTGTTGCACCAACCTTAATAAATACACACACTGGTCAGTTGAATCTGTCGCCATTCCATGTCCGAAAAATCTCTTAGGATAATTGATTGTTATCGCTTCGTACTTCGATGACACTGCTTTCCTTGATATGGATTAAGGTACATTAGATAGTCTTAAACTTTGTGATCGTCAATTCTACGAAGTTTAAGATTCGATGGCGCTTACAGACTATTTATTCTGCTTGTCCTGACGAGTTTAAGCTCATTACGCATATGTACATACAATCTTGTGCGAATCAATGCCATGTAATGTGGCATACAAGCATAAATTTGTTTAAAATGCCTTCCGTTTTCATCAAACCTCAGTTCCGCTGTTAAAATGGCGCACGAGGTCCAACTGTGCTTGGATGAAATAATCGCTCGACAATGTGGAGTCGACATGCAGCAAGCCAAACGCTACACGGACCAAATGAGAAAAGATGGCAGGTACCACGTTGAAGTGTGGGGTTAGCAACAGTCTCCATCCATGCCCATCATCGTGTCGATTGTCAGATTCATCAATACTATTTTGTGCACAACTTTATTTTGCTTTAAATGTCGGATTGCATTTAGAAAGTGAGAAAAGGACTGTGTTTTTCCCGGGATAGTGACAATTCGGTTCCTTGTTTGAACATTTTATTTAATTACCCGCTACTGTAACGTGCGTGTGTAAGCTTTACTAATCGGAGGTTGCGAATACTGTGGTGCCGTGATGATGAACGTCTTCGCGTTTGAACTAATCATTCTAATCATAATTCAAAGCCTATGTTTCGAGACTATGTCATTCACTTTGCAACTCGCGTTTGCATTGAACCTGAATCTCACGGCTCTAGATTTCCATTCTCGGTTATAAACCTTACGATGAACTCAGCGTGATTTTGCTTATTGCTGACTCCTGCACGCAGTAGGCATCGCTCGGTGGTGCATAGATTCCTTAGGTGCAATATGTAGAGGCCTTGTTTATGTGGTTGATGTCGGTTCAGAAGCATCGTTCATAGACTTTTTCTCTTGCACCCTATCCAGACAAGAGCGCCAGCCAAACGTTGTTTACAGCACAAATATGCTCATTCAAGCTAATTTTTCAAGTAAGTAAGTAGCCACTTTTTTCCAGTACGTACCAGCTGACGCGTAGAGGCCTCGATGAGTGTCAACCGTTCCGCTTTCATGCACAGGATGTATACCGACTAGCGTAAACAAAGTAGGCTCATGGTTGTTAAGTTTGCTATCGTTGCTTCCAGGGACGTTGCGCTTGGCCTCGGAGTTCCAATGGTTATGCCTCCGAACGTGAATAATTCTTCGCAAATTACGGTGATCAAAGATCTCCAGCATCCTGGCATGTTGGTGAACTGTCATGCATCCGCTCCCGTAAAGCTGTACTGCCATTGGCAAAATGGAATAGATCCTTCTCTTGAAGCGCGAAGCTCAAGTCACGTCTTTTCCGGTGGCACTTAAATCTGGTAAATGTCAACCTGGTCTTAACAATTCTGGATTGGACGTGATTTCTTCGATCTAAGCCAGAAAGAGCAGCAAATTTCCCTGGTATTTGAACCGCTCAACGTAACCAAGAACAAGATCACTCATAGTGAAATGTTGCAGTTAATCTGACTAGTCCCGAAGTAGTATTTTAACCTGAGAAATATAGATACCTCCATTGCCATTATATTCAGAACCTGGTTATATATATGGGGTATACGCCCAGTAAGGCAATACGATGGGCATAATCTAGGTTCGTAACAAGTCCAGCTGAAAGAAGCTCAACACCACTAAGAGCGTTCTGAATCATAACGAGGAGATAGGATAACCTTGTATGTAGTGGTGTTGAGTAACGACGAAAGTCTACTATAGTCTACTCCCATATCGAATGGGCATATAAGTCCTTCACTATGGAGACGCACTTCGATTAGATTTTATTGCGAAATAGGCCGCTCCATACGGCTGAGCTGTAAACCGAGTCGAAGATGTCACGGATATCCTGAAATGCCACCGTACTTGTTCTCGCTACAGGTGTTCGTTTTAGCAAATGATACAGAACGTTCTGGCCGAAGAACGGGATGTGATTCGCTGGAATTTCCCTCCGGATAGGTTGATAACCAGTGTCTTACCTACCACTGTGATGATTGGTATCCCGCGATAGTTGCTCCGTTTGTATGGGTTGGTATTATTAGGGATTCACCTCTAACACGCAGATACGATCTCGTCCATCCAAGCCTTAGAGAACACTTATGGCGATTCTGCAACAACTGTTTCGCCTCGTAATGCCACTTCAGAGATCGGAGCTCTCCGCATTTCTTCCACACTACACGGAAATAACAACTGACCAATGTGAACGCGTGAAAAGCATCGGCGTTGCTAGCAGGATAGTGTTTATGAAATTACTAACTGGATTATTATCTTTCTAAACGCCTACGGAGATTCGTTACTCGCGAACCGTAGATGTCGGAGATGGTTTCACTCATAACATGCGGCCTAGGGCCACGGTTGATGCCATTGCAAAAGTTAGCTTTTTGCTCTTTGTTCTGCGATTCGCTATACCATGTTACCATCTGAGGTCATATTGTTGATAATAACTTCATGATGATGACAGTGAGACTAGTGACTGATTCGAGCGTGAATTCCAATCACTTAGTTTCAATATTATTACGATGCTCCCGTGCACTGAGAAATTGTTTTCGGCATGCACAACTCAGAAAGTAAATCGCTCAAAGTTATGACCTTGAACAGAACACCTGATAAGTTTATTGTTGGTTGTTCATCGAGCTTGCGCATGACTTGAAATCATCAGCGTAACTTTTCACGAAACGAGAGGGTCTCGACGTGCACTTTTTAATAGATTATTTCGTGTATTCGAACTCAGAAAGTTTCGTAATAGAAATAGTAGTAAGCTTAACAATAACCATAGGATGACGAGGTATATCGAGTAAAAATATAAAATCTTCCAAAAATCACATACCGCATGATTCGTCATTTACTCATCGAGCTTAGAATCGTAAACCTCAACAGATTCCGAGCGTGTAATTACTTCAGCCAAAAAGTTCCAAGTGAAGTTAATTCTTATCGAGAAAAAGTTTCGACGAACATCCAATCGAGAATGCGGAATGCTTAGAACCTTAGAATGCTTTCGTGTTCATTGGGCTTTAGCAAGTGTTTAGGGGATGATTTTCAGTATGCAATATTTTGAATGTTAACAGGAGGTCATTCCGTATCCGTTGTTGGCTAAAATCGTGTAGTTTTAACATTCGCTCTTTGAAAGGCAAATTTCTGTGACGAGAGATCAACTTTGTCGCACGACGATAAATCTTGTCAAGTAGTTCGATATCCTTCCTCGGCCATAGTGCCTAGGCTTGGATGGAATATTCCATAACAGGACGTACATTAACCGGGGTGAAGTTTCGTGCGTGAAAACCCTCAATATCCGTTTTAGAAGACTCAAGATAAGGCAGACTTTATTGTAAACTGTTCGGCAATGATGTCCAGGCTTAAGGTTAAACTGATTGTAGTACGATCGCCCCTATTGATGTTCCGTATTTAAAGCCAATGGCATCTCATTGGTTCATAGTTACTCCACTTGAGTTGAACCGCTGAGCGTTTGCGTCGTTAAATGACAGGCCGCGAGAAATTTCCCTGTCTGCGTGTTCTATAATAGCTGCTATTTTAGATGCCATGAATCGCTTCGTGGATTCGATACATGCTGATTGGCCATGGCTCTTACGGTCGTCAGGCTACATTAAAAGGATGTTAAGGTTATCTTAAAATGTTTGGTAAACTGTGAGCTACCGTGATTTATACGTGACGAGATCGCCACCTGGTTCATCGATAATCCTACTTACCCTTTTGTATTTGGGGAAATTTGGAAGAATTAGCGCTCGTAAGCATTGTTTTCGACTTAAAATTGTGCATCCGTATTTAACCATCACCTTAGTCTAGACGCGAGCTCAGTGTATGCTCATTCATTACACTTCTCCTGTTTCTATTGCGCGATGTGTGATGAGGCAAACGATTCATTATGAAGTTTAACTACGTGTGCAAGAAACCGAAGTTGTCGTTTTGCGTTGAAATTCTGATCAGCCTCCAGCTAAGACATGAATAGCCGTCGGAAAGTGCTCTTAGTCTCGAGTTCGTAAAACATATAGGGTCACCTTGAGTAATTCACTTCACATCTATATGTGCAGCTTCTAGTCACATGTTGAACGCGATAACGGGACTTACGCCGGATGCCACAATAACAACCTATGGGACGAGAGAATCAGCCCAAAATCCCATTGATTTTGCAATGCTTAACTAAAATTCCTCATCAACTACGTCGCAAGATTGTACCTAGATAGTCGTAGAAGTCAATCTTTTTAACGTTGGTCCCTAGATTAAAAGACCTGTGATGGAACAATGCTGGTGTGTCCCAGCTTAAATTACCTTTAGCGGTTGCTCAACTTGATACTGGTCGCAGCAGGAAACCCTGTATAGATGGTCATGGATAAGTTCTATGGTCCGTGAAAGATGTTTTTGTTTGACCCGTTGCCAGCGTAGGATTGCTCGTATTTAGTAGCAGCATCGCGTTACGAATATAGATGTTTGCGAGCGGTTGTTAGGACCAAGATGTCACATACTGAGGAAAAAGCTGATGCTTGTTCGTTTGCGATGGGTGGGACATGTTTTAAGAATGCCGCATCACTGTTCGCCATGCTGCCCGATAGAAGCTGGGATCAACGACCCGGCGACCAATCCATGACGTGGCACATTTGGATGAAGAAACTCACTTAGCGCTAGACTCAGTTGGGCGTATTAGTCTGTCTGGCTTGGACCAAAAACATCCACCTAATAATTGGTTGGAAGCCTTACGAGATATAGCTACAAACCGGTCAGTGGCGCTAGTGTGTTTTAGGTTATATTGTATCAATTTTGGTACAAAACTTCACAAAATCCCTTGCTGTGAAATTTCCAAAACAAGCTGCTTTTTGCTATTTCGCTTACCCGCTTTCTTTCACGCGCTTACGTATCTGCTTTTCCTGCTTCATGTTGCTTGGCACTTTGTCTGGCTCCAGACTTGTGCTTCATGATGATGATGACGCTGTAGAAGTTGTACAAGTGGAATGTGTGGGCGTACCATTGATCTATAAACTAATAATTTTAGGATGCTTTCACGCACTGGACATAACCGTCTCCAACGTGAGGGCGTGTATAAAAAAATAATTTAACGACGAGCAAACTCGCAAATGTGGTAACCCTTATAAAACATCAACAAGCAACGGATTCTCGTTTTATCGTGAATATTATTTTGTTTCAAATAATATGTACATAGAAATAGGAAAAAAACAGAGTAGAATACTTTCTGAGATGCTCGTTTTAATATGGAGCATATCTAGAATAGGGCTGAGGTTGTGTCGGTGCATTCTGTGACGAAATATCTGGTCGCAAAAGTTGATTGCCTGGCTGAGCACGTTGATACATGGTCGGCTGTGAACCACTATGTACTGACCCCATAGATTCAATTGGAATCTGTTCCATGGAAGTGTTGGAGTAAGCAGGATTGCGGTACAATTGCTGTCTGGTGATACGAGAAACTGGATCGCCGGTATCGTTTTCCACCACAAAAGCATAATTATCTTCCATGTTTCGGCTCACATAAGCGGTCGGCTGATTTGATGGGTGAGTGTTTGACATCAAAGCCTGTTGTGGATATGGCGGAGGGTTGGGGACGGGAATTTGAGGGCCGGAAATACACGTCGGCATCCCATGACGCTGTTGAATAATGTACCGTTGTTGCTGCTGCTGTGTGGGTATTGGTCCTGTAGCATATTGCCTGGCGCTTTGTAGAGCACATTCATCTGCTGTTGCATAATTTCCAGCAGATCTCATTTCCATTAGATTATACTCAACTGTGTTAGTTAGATAGGAGGAATTCGCCATATCCGCGGAATGTTGCACTGAAACGGGAAAGTAAGCAGGAGTTCGACCCGCTTGAGAAGCGACTGGATCAGAATACATTTGAGATTGCTGCAAAGAAGCTCGCTGTTGCTGAGCTCGATTATGAATAAAACCCCGGAAGTTAGCCATGGGGACGGAAGAACGGAAAGGTTTCGACTCTACACCGATCCATTGGTCACCCTCTAAGGCCACACCATACTCAACTGGCGCACGTTGAGAGTTGGCTGCATGATGCAAGTCCATCCTTGTATCACCAGGAGGGGCTACATCTATTGGTCCGGGACGATGGTCGCCGGCCCCGGCACGTTCAGCAATCGTAGATGTCGAGCCACGACGACTGGTGCTACGCTTTCTCTTCGGAGTTTTGTTGGAGGACGAGGGTGTAGATTCACTGGATATCTTTGTAGCTAATCGCATGACTTTGGCCTCGGATGCTGTACTCGATATATCAATAGAATTACTCTGAATTTCACCAAACTTACGCTTCGATTGAGCAAAGCGAATTTGAGGATCCATCGGATAATCCTCATGGTGATGTGGTTGCTGTGAAAACTGAGGATTCATTAATCCTTTGACAGGAGTCGATGCTGCTGCACTTTGCAGTTGGTTGCTTGCAATTACCTGGGTAGGATAAACTGAACGCGCCCGTTGATATGCAAATGGTGCAACAAGATTTGTATGATAATCGGTGTTAGACAGTTGAGCATCTCTTGGATCACAGAAGTGGTCTCGCATCAAGTTGCTTGTTGAATTCTTTTGCAATGCATTGATGCAAATTTCAGCATCATTCCGGTTCGCGGAAAAACTTTTCTGTGCGGCAGATGCAACTGGCAATTCGATTGCAGACTGTGCAGCTGAATGGAGAACGTGTGGCGATTGATAAGCCTCTACTCGCGAACCGGATCAGGCTTGTGCTTTCATACCACACCATACCTGGTATGGGCTGGTAGTAATAACTCGCTGCAAAGCTGATGACATGGCATGCTGGGATGAGGAAACTCACCCCAGTGCTAGGCACAGTGGGGCATAATCATTTGTTGGCAAGGTCCAAAGGATCCATCCAATAGTTAGTTGGAAACCTTACACAAACCGAAATCAATGGTGTAAACGTGGTCTATTTTATGTTCCATTTATCCTATGTTATTATATCGTATTTTATAAATACAAAAATAAAGAGCCAGAAACACTTGCTGTGAAATTGTAAAATCAAGACGCTTTTTTACACACATTAGTATTTTTTGATTGCCCATTTTTGCGCATTTACTTATCAGCCTTACCTAGTTCATGTTGTTTGACATTTTACTCGGCTCCACACTTGTGCTTCGTGATGGTGATTGTGATGACTAGTCGTCATCCTATTGATCCTTTCTTTATCTGTACATAATCCTGGAAATAATGCATAACCGCTTTTTTCATCCCTTTTGCTTTATCCCATTTCAGCCACTCGCCCGGCGGTTAACACATTCCTATTCTATGGGTGTAGACGAGAGTCTGAAGACTTTTTATATTCCGATGAGCTACGCCGTGCTGTGTCATCGAGATTCCTGGAGCTTCACGTGGCTTTTTCTCGTGATTCGGCCGATGGACAAAAGGTTTACGTGCAGCATCGTTTGTACGAATGTTCATCTAAAATTTGGCAACTCATCGACGCGGAGCATGCTCACGTGTATATCTGCGGGTGAGGGTTGTAACGGTTGGATGTGTAACATGTCATCACGTATTCTCTAAGCTCTTGTATTTCCTGGTTTGCTAGGGTGCTCGTTTGGCTTTATCCCTCTCTTGTAACTGATCCCCGAGCACTAGCTGGGCAATGCTAGGAGATTTATTTGTTATGCACGCACCGATGTGCGATCGTGTAGTAATCTACCGTATGTATGAAAGCACCAGCCTGATCCAGACACAGTGCCGCACAGTCTTAGACTGCACGTTGGCTAAAATACTGTCGGGTTTCCCAAGCCTAGACACATATTCGAAAGAAAATAGAACTGGTAGTGAGACTCCAGCGTGTTTCAGCATTCAGCTCATTACC
>JACCGJ010005699.1:0-18742 GCA_013407085.1 Atriophallophorus winterbourni
GCGCGTCAAAGACGCCTATTCAGACTGTTTCCCGTTAACCAGTGGAGTTCCACAAGGATCCGTACTCGTGCCCACTCTCTTCCTTATATTCATCAATGATATCAGCATGATCTTATCAAGCTCATTTTTACTATTCGCGGATGACCTCAACGTTTGGCATCGTATATCTAGTTTCGAAGATCATCAAATCCTGCAACGTGACCTCGACCGCCTCTACCAGTGGTCATTAGAACACAATTTACCGTTCAACTCAACAAAATGCCACATTCTGGCCATTCGACACTGTTCGTTACGCTTATCACTTGGGGGACGAGCTTTTGCACCATGTGGACCAGGTAAGCGACCTCGGCGTCATCGTACAGCAAGACTTGGGTTGCTCCTGCCAGTGCGACAAGGCTGCAAGAACCGCAAACCACAGTGTTGGTCTTCTGAGGCGACTTTTCAGACGCTTTGACCGACGACTCTTCCCACAGCTACTGTCCGCTTACATCCGCCCCCCGCTCGAATATGCAGTCAGTGCGTGGCATCCGTGGCTCGAACAAGACATGAACGCCATCGAACAGCCACAACGGCGAGCAACAAAGCTTATCAACTGCCTTCAAAACATGTCCTACGAAGAACGGCTGCAGTATAGCGGCCTCTTCTCAATCCGCTACCGACTCCTCCGCGGAGATTTGCTTTTGACCTTTCGCATTCTCATAGAGAATCAGCACCCGTGCAAGTCCCTGATGCCTCTATCCAATCGACGTAATCATCGTGGGCACAATCTCAAGATTGCTCATCAGAACAGCCGATTGAACAGTCGACGGTATTTCCTACCCCTTCGCATATGCCGTGTCTGGAATGCTCTCCCGCCAGAGGTGGTATGTGCTGAGTCACTGTCTTCGTTTAGGCAACGCCTAGACAAACACCTATGGCAATCAACTTTCAAGTGACTTTTGTTTATCTTTCGCCATTCCGATCTACCCCATTATCCATAAACGACTAACACTTTTTCCAGTCTTTTCTCCCCAGCGTACAAGCATCAACGTTGCTCACACCAAAGCAACCGTCCGCAAGTCCATCATGCACTGGAGGACGTGGTGGGAATGTGTCTCGGACTGACATTTCTCTCTATAAAAAGCCACAAATGTCCAATCAAGGTGTATGCTATACGCGAACATGGCCCGCTATAAGGCCTATTTGCCTCCGTTTTTCTCTCATCATGTATGCTTTTTAGCACGCTTTGTGCGACCCTCTGTACACACCACCCAGTGGTTTCTTACAAGCTATCAGCTTTTATTACCACAATAAAACTATTGACTATTGACTGTACAAGCCACAATGGCCAAAAAACGAATAACTATACAACGCCAAAAGGTTCAGTTCAGTTCAGGACGATATGTATGAAAGCACAAGCCTGGTCCCGGCAAAGTGCCGCACAGTCAGAGACTGCACGTGGGCTAAGATACTGTCAGGTTGCCCAGGCCTAGACAGGACGATATGTGACAGAGTCGCCAATCACACGTCCATAATACTTCCGGTGGTAAGCCAAAAATCGTCCACCACTTCGAACAGTAGGTTTAATATTCTTCTGGTATGACTTTGGCTGGAATGTAACAGAAAAACTCCCCTCACCAAATAAGTGAGGAGAGACATTAGTGCGTTACAACGACAAATTGAAGAACAACTATAATATTAGGGATAAAAATTGGGAAACACAGAGCGCCAGATCGAGTCTAGTCTATATTTGAAGCACGTTACTGAAGTAGAACAAACTACCTCTTCGGGCAGACAGTTCCAGTGATTCACTACCCTTTCGCTAAAGAAGTGCTTACGTGCATTAGAACTGACATGTTGCTTTGCCAGTTTCAGTGAATGGCCTCGAGTACCTACTACTGGCGCGAGAGTATACATATCAGCCGGATCAATAGAACTAAAGCCTCTAACGATTTTAAAGGTCTCGATCAGATCCCCGCGTAGTCGCCTTCTTTTTAGCGAAAAGAGTTCTAGACTCAACAGTCGTTGTTCATACGACTTCCCAGATTACTTACTTACTTTTACTTTTGTGCGGCTGGCTCCACGGGTGGATTAGCCGGCTTCATTGATGTCTCGGATTGAGACATCACCATGAAGTTTCTTGGGGATAGTGCACAAGTGATGTCCCCAGCACCACTTGGTGTTTGTTCGAGTACACCTCTCTAGCCTTTGCACAGCCAAGTGCAACCTACAAGGCAGCAGGGAGTTGGCAGATAAACTTCCCAGATTGCCCTTTAATCATACGAGTAGCTAGGCGCTGAACACCTTCAAGCGTGGCAATGTCCTTTTCCAAGTAAGGAGACCAAGCTTGAACGCAATACCCGAGATGAGGTCTCACTATCGCTTTATACAATGGGATGAAAACCTCCGGGGACCTGCAGGATAAAACTGATCGGAGGCGAAAGAGCTGGTTCCTAGCGCGTTGTGCAGCAGCTGCACATTGATCAGCCTATTTAAAGTCCGCTGAAACCTCAATACCTAAGTCCCGGACTTTTGATACCCCAGTTATCTCCAGTATGTTATCAGGTCCAGCAACCTGCAGCTTTGGACAGAAGATAGCTTTTGGAGAAGTTGACTGGTAGATCCCACGTGGAAGACCACTTGATGACCTTTTCTATATCCTCAAAAAGATCCTGTTCGTTCAGCGATCCGATAAACTTGACATCGTCTGCAAACATATAGCAGGAACACTTAAGCGAGGATGCCAAATCATCGATGAAGATAAGAAAGAGTAGTGGGCCTAGTACTGAACCCTGCGGGACTCCACTAACAACTCCTGCTTCCGCGGAATACATATTGCCTATGCGAACGCGAAAATACCGATTGCTCAAGAAGTTTGTGATCCAGTTCTTTAGAGGGCCATCGATACCTATTAGTCCAATCTTCATTGCACGCAACCTGTGGTTTACCGAGTCAAAGGCCTTACAGAAGTCCAAGTAGAGAACTTCGACCTGGTGGCCTTTATCTAGCCTCCTAGTGACCTCATTAAGAAAACATAATAGGTTCGTTAGGCAAGACTTCCCTTTTAGAAAACCATGCTGAGCAGAGTTTAGCAAAGAACCAGAGACAAGGTGGCGACAGATCCTGTCCCTAATAAGTCTCTCTAGGGTTTTGCAAAGGATACTAGTCAGACTTACAGGTCTGTAGTTGCAAACTGAAGATCGACTGCCACCTTTATTTATAGGAATCACAACAGCCTGTTTCCAAGCACTCGGAATATACCCATACCTTAAGGATGCGTTAAAAAGGCGACCCACCGGTTGTGCTAATACAGGCGCCAGGTTCTTAATAACTTGAGGGTGAATACCATCCGGGCCCGCAGATTTATGTGGATTTGTAGCTTCAAGCGCAAGTCTAACCTCATTATCAGTGAAAATTATTTCATCGAGGGTAGGAACGCTATCTGACCTTATGTCCACTGGCATATTCGGGAGATCAGTTTGGCGATCAGGCCTCTGAACAGCTCGAAAATGTTCGAGAAAAGCCGAAGCCTTTTCAGAATCTGAATCTAGTTGAGATCCATTGTCCAGTTGAAGGTTGCCTATGCAATCGCGAGTTTTGCCTTTGGATTGTGCATAGCTATAGAAACGCTTTGGGCACTGTCTTATATTACATGCCAGTCGTGCCTCAAAATCACGTTTTGCCTTACGTTGGCTTCCCACAGCCTTATTTCTAAGTAGTTTATACCTTGTCCAGGCCCATTGTGTCTGAGAAGCTTTGTAAGTTTTCCAGGCACGGTCCCGGATTTTAATACCACGGCGCATCGATGGTGTCCACCACTGTGGCTTGTTGCGTCTTTTGACGTGCACCAACGGAGCAAATCTGTCTTGCAGTGTGGACAGACAATGGTGAATAAGCTGCCAGTTTGCTGCCATATCATCACCAGAAGATTGTGACAAGATCTGATCTGCTTCTTCTGAGACAACACTCCAGTCTACCCTATTGAAGTTGCGCTTTAGTTTCGGAGGCGGTTTGTCATACCTGAGAAGTAGCTGGAAGCTAATCATGATGTGATCACTTTTCCCTAGTGGGGAAAGATATTGCACCTGTCGAACCATTTGCTCATTCGAAGATATAACAAGATCCAGGACCGAAGGTTCACAGCCATGCCGGAACCTTGTAGGCTCAGTTACATGTTGGCTCATAGCATGTCTGTGGGTCCATTCTATGAAGTCCTCAGACATCTTATCAGCTTGGCAGCTCTGGTTAGGCCAAGATATGTGTGGTAGATTAAAATCACCCACCATAAGAACCTGAGACCCAAGCGCACGTAGTGAACTCAAATTCTCAAGCAAGTTATACATATCCTGTACTCCTGAATGGGGACTCAAATAAACGCACGCTATTACCGTAGATTGCTTATAGGAGTGAATGAGACAGGAGCTAAGTTGCACATTGCGCGTGCCAAGCCTAACGTTTAACTCTGAGGTACGGAGGCCTAACCTGAGAAGAATAGCAACACCGCCACCTTGTAATGCACCCGGTCTATCACACCTGATCACGGAATAGCTGTTACCAACTATATCGGGAATGTCATCAGATGCAGAGAGCCAGGTTTCTGTCAGTGCAATTACATGCGGTCTCAACTCATGTGCAAGGATGGAGAGTTCAGACCATTTGTTTCGGATGCTACATGCATTCCCGAGTAGCACTGTGGCGGCAGTGTCACGTAATCTATTCCCAATTAGTCTTGTGTGATTCTCGGGCGGAGTACCCGAGAAGTCAGCACGTTTTTTGGCGTGCTGCTTGCGATAGCCGAGTCACCTGGTGCGGCCTGAACACCAGCTGTACACTGCAATTTGCTAACCACGAGCTGTGGAATTACAGGGATAATACTACGACCACAAAGGTGTATGTGTACGAAGTTAAAGTAGTTCACTACAAATCTTACGCCCTTCATTAGTCGGCTTTTTGCCTCAATATGTCTCCTGCGCCTTACATTACACATGGAATAAAAGATTCGTGAATAGCAAGCAGAATTTCGTCCAGGTAGATGTTGCGTCGATTTACTCTTCGACAAACCTTAGAACATCGTCACACTTATAGGCAACCCACAGCAATCTTTCTTGATTTTAAGGTTGACTCTAAATCGGTTGACAGCAAATCATTATATAATACCCTAATGCACAAAGATGTCCCGCAAAAGTACGTGACCATATTTTGGGCGCTTTATTTTTATAGTTCTGGACGCTCTAGAGTGTCCAGTAGCCCGTCAGCCAACTTTTCTACAGTTAGCGGTATCCAGCAACCTTGCTGGACATCGCATTTAGTTCAGTTCAGTAGGCACAGGACAGTAAGTGGCTGACAAGCCAATCGAGCGTCCAGAATTTCTTTCGGTGGAAAGCTGCGGAGAAGCACCCTCCACTGCCAAAGGGTCAATCATTTTTCTCCGTGTGGAACCTCTGATGGTCGTAGGACTAGAAGAATGTAGTTGGGGGAGCACTGCGCTATAGTCGATGCACTGCCAAAAGTTAATTTTCTTTTTTCTCCGTTTGCAATCTCTGATGATCGCGGTGCCAGGCGATGTACCGGATAGTAGTAGGACAGCAATTCGCAATAATCGATGCTGGAAAAAAGAAAAGGCAGTTTCTCCTCACTAGCACGGTGAGACGTCAGCTGATGGAGAATAAAGAATAAGAAGATGCTCTAAAATTGCTACAATGAATAGCGAGCAAAATGGAGGACAACCTAAGCATGGTGATCATGGGATGTAATCAGAGAATAACTCACCCCAGTCACGGTCTAAACCCTGCTTGAAAGTTGAGACGGAACTACAGGAGATAATTTCTTCAGGGAGCTTGTTCCAGAAGTTGACCACCCTGAAGCTGAAAAAGTTTTTCCTAGAATCTAGTCGACATCGTTCCTTAGCAAGCTTGAGTGCGTGTCCACGAGTGCCCAGCTTAGTACTTAAGGTAAAGATGTCATCTGGATTAACGGCGCTTAAACCCTTTAAGATCTTAAAGGTTTCAATCAAATCACCTATCAAACGACGATGCTTAAGAGAGAAAAGACCCAGAGCCCACAGGCGATCAGCATAACTTATTTATTATTTTGATTTGTTAAATTCAAATTAACAGGTTGTCGAGATAATGCCAGCATGCATGTTCAATACATCAGGAAAATAAGGTGCCGTTTGACGTGAGTTTCTTCGACTTTTCTAATTCGAACGGGTCCACCATCGAAAGTTGCTGTATCGATTGAGAAAGCGTATCGATGTGTGGCCTATTTTTAAATGGCTTCATAATTTTTTGTCAGATTTTTGTTGGTTCCTATCAGTCAATAAGACTCTCTCTCTGACTGTAAAACGGTCATCATCATCGACATCAGGCACAAGTCTGGAGCGAGACTAATGGCGATGCAGCATGGTGCACACGCGTAAAAATGAAAGCGTGTAACCAGAATATGCAAAGGCAAATGCGCAAGAGGCAGCTTGTTTTGTGGTTTGACTGCATGCAATTTTGTTATTTTTTATACAAAATATCATGTAATAATATCGGATAAAAATGATGACACGATAACATACGTTGGTGTCAAGGATTTCGGCTTGCAGTAATACCTAGTTTTCTAGCCCACTGTTTAGTGGATCTATTGGGCCCCACCCAGGCAAACGTATACGCCCCACTGAGCCTAGAGCTACGATGAGTTTCTTCATTCCAACGTGCCACATCATAGTTGGGTCGTGTGGTCGTATCTCCAAGCTTTTACCAGGCTATGTGAATCAGGCGCGGTGTGGTAAACGGTAATGAGGCATTCTTAAAACCTCTCCCAATCATTGCAAACGACCAAGCATCAGCATTTTCATCCGTTCGTGACCTCATAGTCCTAACACGTGCTTTCAGACATTTATATTTATAATGCGATGCTGCCACCAAATGCGAGTAATCCTATGCAGACAACGGGTGTCAAAAACAGAAAGCCGACGGACATTTTCCACTCGAATACACTAGGTTTCGCAGCCATAAAGTAGTGTAGCACACATGACTGCGGTGTATACTCGGCCTTTAGTATGGAGCGAAACATCGTGTCGACGCCAAAAATGGCGAAGTTTAGCAAACGATACACTCCTTTTCCGCATATGTTGTGAGATCTCGTCCTCTATACAACCGCCGAGGTAAACAAAGTTGTCGACCAGTTCAAGATTGGCATCACATATTTAGATTTGGATGAAAGCCGCTTCAGTTCTTGGTCAGTGTTTTACACTTGTTAGGCGCAAAGCACATGCCATTCTTTGAAGCTTCAAGTGCAAGGTGGTCCAGGGCTCGTTGCATTATGTGAGGGTCAGGTCCCTCAAGTGCGATGTCATCCGCATACTTCAAATCAGCAGCTCTCTCACCTGCGCCCATCAGAACTGCTAAAGCTTTTCTTAGGATATCGTCGATTGCAAAGTTAAATAATTGTATATCTGAACTAACATTTGGTGTGTGGTTTTATGGGATTTTATCTGGCTACAGATGTTTTATTGCAAACAAACTCATAATTATTATTCTTTCACCACTCTGGAAGCATTCATTGTGTGGATATCGTACAGGAAAACCTTCTCTTTAATTTTTCAACTTTTTTCAGCATTTCAATTCTTGTTCCTTATGCATGTGCTCATTGAAGCCCTTCGGACTGTAAGGTTTAGGATATTGACTGTTCACTTTTGCAGATACAATGGTCAAAGGAACCATGGGTTTTTGTGATACTCTCAGTCCACTTGTTAACACTTTTGATTATTGTTCGTTATAGAAAATCTCCGAACATTCTGATTGCCATCCTTTTTATCGCTGGCAAGTTGAAATGACCTGATCCATTTTCAGTTTTCGCTTGTCTGTTCTCTTCTCGGGTGAATGAATTAGGAGCAAATTATTGGAGGTTTGTTAATTGGATTCATTTGTCTATCCACTCAAGAATTTTCGCACACGAACAATATTTCGACAGCCACGGCATCTTTGTTATATTTATCTGGTCGCTTCCGTTACTTTTCAATTCCTTGTTGTCAACTGTAAGTTTTCACTTATTCTGACACCTGCAGATATTTTTACTATGGAATGTGAGTAACCTGCTAATACTTTCAAAACGTATGGAACTCAAGCTCAAAAGTCGGGAAAAATTAAAAAATGCATAATATTGTTGGTTTTTTATTCAAATGGAAACATGTTTCATACAAACGGGCCAGTCTTCTTATTCACGGTACCGGGTCAATATTGATTTGGTTTGTAAAGCAGTGAAAGGAATCCCACCTATCTACTAGCTGTCGCTCAATTTCAATGCTAACGAGAAAACAATAGAGCACGTCGTACCTATTTAACAGATTTTCATTACAGCATTTTATTATTTCCGCATGAACGAGGTCGAATTTTATTGTAATACATGTTTCGTGTTTTCTACACATTGGTTTCATCCTATATTTTCCGTTGACCCGGACAACGGAACAGTATATCAGTTTACGTGCAGGCGTTTATCTGTGACTGTGTGATGTTGCCTCACCTGATTGTGATCTTAAGCTACAGACTGATCACACCCAGCTGAGGACCCGAATGGGAAAACCGTCTTCTTAACTGAACAGCGAATTTCCTTGTATCAACGTTGCGTTTAAACCTGTTTTCGCATACCGCTCCGCCTTCAACGCGCATAAACCCGACGACGGGGTTTCAATATTCAGACGACCCAGATCAAAAGATCGTGGTCACAAGTGAATTGTAATCTTACACGGGCTCTTTTTGTACTTTGCCGCGGAATGTAGTTGGCAAGTTAATCTCGATCAATTGTTAACAACTTACGAACCTGTTATCGTTCTACTCAAGACTGCAGGTCCATTATTCATGAGATAGCAACGTCGTAAAAGAATGAGAACATGTTCATTCGCAAATGCGGTCAACAGCAGATAGACCATAATTACCCGGAAACGCTTTTTGGAACGCCAAACATTGAGGACATCATATCGATCGGCGTATTCATCGTTTTGAGTACCGTTTGCTGGTGGCAATAGCTATACGTAAGAGGCGTCCGACGGAAGAAACGTCCATCTAACTGTACCACTTTAATGTATTCACAGAATAAAATTCAGGGACTTAAGATTTGTGAAAAAACAGCAAACAGTTGTACAATACCAAAGAATATAAGTTTAAAATTGTAATAAATCGTACGTTCATATTTCGATCCAGGCAGTTTGAAGGAGGAATATAAGGAATGTCACGTATGAACGGGGAAATTGTTTTCTAAGTCCGTGTTTATAATGGGAGAACTGATGATCTTCATTAAACTTGAACCAACAGTTATTCGGTGATCGTAACAAGTTCCACACGAACTAGATAAAATTAGCGACGATTATGCGAAGTGTGGATTGTATGAACAGGCTGAATTATGAATGTGCATAACGTCGATGTGTTAAGACGTGTTTTTAAACCGTACAATGGTTGTCATAGCCGGGGGTGGCAGTGGGGATAAGCTCCCACTGTCTATAAAATTCTCCCATATGGCGCGCGTCTCAAATAGCCTCTGACAACCAAGTTCAGCTTCTGGCCTGCACGATTTTCTCCCCGAGTCCGGCGGAACTGCTTCTACCAACAGGAGAAGGGGCGAGAGTGAGTAGCCAGCGCCTGAATACCAGTTTGTTTCGGGCAGATAGAGCTCGTTAGCGTAGGAGGGCATTTCATCTAAGGGAAGAAAAACCCTGATTTTCAACCTCCGCTGCCTTGCGGGGTACCCTATCGCGGGAAAGGCTTCGGGAGAAAACCCTGAGAAAAAATCTGGAGCAGAGTCTCGCAGACGGTTAGTTGGTGCACCACCTCTTTCTGCCTTGCAAGTCGCACTTGGTTGTGCAAAGGCTAGAGAAGCTGACTCGAACAAACGCGGAGTGATGCTGGGGACACCGTTTTGTACCGAAATTCCCAAGAATCTTCATTGATGCCGACTCATCCTCCAGGAGGAGATAGTCGCACAAAGTAAAGTACAAAGAACGCATACATGCCGAGACCCACGAGGGTACCAAAACTTTGCCTGGATCAGGCTTGTGCTTTCACATTAACACCAAAAATTATTTGGCTTGCGATCAAATGGGCATATGAAGAGACGATCTTCTCCTCGCAAAGGCGCTTAGCACGGATGCGAACTAAAATAGACCAAGATTTACGTTATGCTTAATAATTTATTTTTAAAATCAGTTTAGTGGCTCGCTTATTTCTATGAGAGTCAAGATTGAATTTGGCCGCATTTTTCTGCATGAGCTCGACGTGAGTACATATTTTGCTGTGAAAACGAACTTTTTTCTACATGATTTCCATGTGCTGCTTGGTAGGAAATTCCGATTAGAGATGGAAAATAGTTTCTGTATTAATCACCTACCCTTTTCACACTATTATGTTAATCAAGACATCGTTTCTCTACTGATGCGAAGTGTTACACAATGGTGCTCTGCTTTTTTGATAGATCTTAAAACAGTGCCACCGAACAACAGACAAAATAGCCATTGTTTTAGACTTTGATTCAATAGCTCGAGGTGTTTTGTTCATTGCATTGCTTCGCAAAGATGCTAGGCATACACGGATGTGTAATCGTGCAGTAATTCTGCGCTGTGCGGCTAACATCGGGCTAAATTGATCGGCCACCGATAGTGAGCTGCATGCTGAAATACGCTGGAGTCTCACTCCCATTTCTATTTCTTTTCTGATATCTGTATAGGCCTGGGCAACCTGACAGTATCTCAGCCCATGTGCAGTCTGACTGTGCGATACTGCCTGGATCAGGCTTGTGCTTTGACATCACACCACAGGCACTTTATGGTCTCACGTCCATGCGCAATAGTGTTTACAGCAAAATTTCTCAACACAAGCACCATTTGACAAGGATGCCCATTTTCTGCTTTGCTAATGAATCTTGCAATTGTTGCCATTATGGAATAACGCAAGGAAGGCACCTTAATCATAGCAATTCATATTCTGCGAGAAGATAAGCTTGAAGATATAGTTCTGCCTCTCGGTTTGCGCACAGAGGCCAAACAATGTGTAGTATTGTCAACTTTCGGCACGCGTTTCGCGCCTTTTAAATACAATGTTTTGCTTAAGGACAATGGTTTACATGACAACTTTAACTGTGAATCGTATCATTTATCTCGTTAGTTCTATCAACAATTTGACATTGTTAGATCACGAGGTTTCGGCATACATTTCCAAGACAACCTCAAGATTCCTCAACCGACGTGACCTTTGGCAGCAGAAAAGTCTGCGAAATGACTTTTCGGGATGAAATACATAACACATCCGCCTACATCAAAAACTGATTATTTTCGATGCCACAACTCGATCGCCATAGAATTTGAAAACTTGGCTTCCACGTGACACGCAATTCATCACCTAAAGTAGAAAATTTCGTCTTCCGAGCTATGATCACCGCGATCCCATGTTGCGGTGTCTAGTAACGCTTGAGGATGTCTCAAAATCGTGCTCTTTAGCGATCTTCCTGCCTCCTCGTGGAGTGTTTGCTTGTATACAGACAGGTACCATAATAAAAATGCTTGTAACATGCGTCAGAATAAAAACCGCAAGGAAGCTGCCGTTGATTTTGCTCTACTCTTGCACGGATATGCAATCGTACAGTACTTATGTGCTGTGCAGCTAGCACTGTGCTAGATGGATTTGACACCAGTAGTGAGCTGCATGCGAAAACACGCAGGAGTCCCACTACCTTTGCAATTTTCCTTTCTCATATCTGTCTAGGCCTGGGCAACTTGACAGTACCTTAGCCCACGTGCAGTTTATGACTGTGCGGCACTTTGCCTGGATCAGGCTTGTGCTTTCATACATACTCTTGCAAGAAATTTGGTTGAATTAACGCATCATTCGATTTTAAGCACATCATCATAGTGCGAGTGTGCTCGTTTTTCAACAGATTACTGAACCTTTGATTCGCGCCTCTTCCCTGTCTATTTTAAATTTTATATTATCGTAGCATACCGCTTTGGGTACACGCTACCGGTGTACTACCATCCCTAACCGATTAACTTTACGACGGCAATCGCAAATAAAAAGCGAGCTTCTAACCTTCTAAACAATCCCATTCACTCATGCTATACAAACTCCGTGATTCGCCCGTGAATTTCGAAGACTGTCGATATTTGCGACCATTCAAGAGGTACCCAAAGACAGAACAATGAAAGCCGATTTATAGCACGATTAGCTACTATTCACAGAAAGAACAAATACACTATGATGAATGAACAAAGATATGTCACGGACGAGCAGTTTCAATGAACCCCACCATTGTCGTGGGTGCGCATTTGTCCAAACTGACCAGCAAGTTCGCCGTCCAACTGATGATGATGACGACGAGTCCTGGGTGCGTTGCGGTTACGTCGGTCGTACGCCGGCGGTCCGTAATAGTGGGAGCGTTGAGTCATGTTGTGCGGAGGTGCGTGCATCATTGCGGGAGTGTGTACATTATGGTGATCCCCGGTGGGGTAAGTTTGATTAAACTCGGTGTAACCTTGTGCCGGATGTGTGAATTTGGCTCCTGTGAAAGCGTGACAACAATTTACACATGATGAATAAAGACACAACGAGGTGATGTTTGCCAATATTTCGTTCCTTATTCAAGACGTGAAAAAATCAATTGCTCATTACCCGGATCGATATGTGGTTAACCATTCATAGTTAGAACCAAGACTGACAATTAGAAACGTGATGTATAGAGTTATTTCATAAATTATCTCCAATTTTTGTGTCGTGAACTTAATTTATGAGACGTTTATAATATTTGGAGATGAACGTCTCTTAGGTAATCTAGCCTGAAACTGGGGCTGTTAGGAAGCAAAAGATAACGTTGTGCATCATACTCAGACGTATGTTTGTATTTGTACCACCGAAGCGAGTACACTGCCATTTCCTTTGTTCTCATATTTGCTTCTGGGCCTAGGCAACCTCACGGTATCTTAGCCCTCGTGCAGTCTCTGACTGTGCGGCACTTTGCCTGGACCAGGCTTGTGCTTTCATACGTACATACATTCAGACGTGTGTATGTATTAATAAATGTATGCGGGGACCTATGTATGTTGTTAACCTCTTTTCGTCGACGTCGAACATGGGTCGCAGAGATTCCATCGATTAAACGGTGCGATTCGAGAGGAACAATCTCTCCCGCAGCGCTCACGGCAATGAACAGTACTCGGTCGATCAGCGGCAATTGCACGCTAACAGCGTGTCCTACGTTCAGTAGCCGAGAGCAAGCTTGAAGATGACGATTTACCCAGCACCTCTAATGTGCGCGGTCAAGGTCTTTCCAGAATGGCCCTGCGTTATGAAGTGTTTCGTTTCATATCTGTTGGTGCAAATAACTTTGAGCTCATTCTTTCGCAGGTCAGGTTCCTCGCATAGACAGACAAAGTTCGGCAGAGGAGTTACAACAGTGGATGCTGTGGTTCAATTGTGAGAGTCACACCCACAATGATGAAGCCATTAACCCACATCGTTTCACCCAGGTGGCACATATTAGATGAATGCGCCATGATTCGGCGGAAATAGAATACTTCTGCATGGATGTGCAATCCTGCAGCATTTCTGTGCTGTGCGGCTAACATTGTGCTAAATTGATTGGCCAATGGTAGTGAGCTGCATGCTGAAACACGCTGGAGTCTCACTACCATTTCTATTCCCTACTCATATCTGTCTAGGCCTGGGCAACCTGACAGTATCTCAGCCCACGTGCAGTGTCTGACTGTGCGACACTTTTGCCTGGATCAGGTTTGTGCTTTCATACTAGAATACTTCACTAGTAGAGTGCAATTATTGGTTCCAAATACATTATTTTAAGTAGTGAATCTTAAACCTTATTCCACTGACCCTCCAGAACACATCGATCGGCCTTACGGTATACGAAAACCAATCACAATGGACCACCTGAAGTAACAACTTTTACACACGTAACTTGGTTTACACAAACACACAGGCTTAGCAAATACGAACGATACGAAAGGGGGACTATGCTTCAGTGCAAACGTGTCAGCATCATAAAGCATTCTACCAACAACATTCTTGTGCGCTGTAATCTCTCCAAATGGATGTAATAACAAATACTTGAATTGACTGATTTACTATAAGCTATCATACATACCACGACTGAATTCCATCTCCCAGACTTGATTAACTGCGGAGGTGTCATTGGATAGGACCGGAAAATCCGCTTCCCATTGATTAGGGTGCATCAACCCAGCGGATGGTTCTTTCGCATGAACGATTCCAGTGTGGAAATGATTGGGCGTATCGTTCGGACGACGATGATAGTGATGTGTCCCAGCGTTTGGATAATTGTGTAAACCCGGATTGTTCCCAGGTGGGATGCGTTCAAAATTCTGACGCACAGGTACCGGATTGATTGTCCGCTGAGCGCGTCCAAACTGCGATCGACGTGCATTATTTTGCCCCGGTGGATTTCTATTTTGCACAAACGGAGGTCTATTTCTTGGGGGACCTCTGGCCCACCTGCTTGGATCATCGAATGTCTCGGGAAGTTGAAATGGTGCAGACAGCAGCCCCATTGGACGGGGTTGGATCGAATTAGGAGGTAGGAGGAACGGGCCTATTAACGTGTCCACGGATGAATCGTTGTTGGGTGCCGCGTCGGGTTGCCCGCGCATTTTCCTTCTCTTCAATGGACAATCGGAAGAACGGTGACCGTACTGGTGGCAACTGAAACACTGAGAACTCGCTGGGGGGCCGAGGCGTCGAACGGGTGATAAGTAGTCGGGGGAGAACAACGAACTGGAAAAGTATCACAAGTGTAATGAATGTGGAGTTATAAAATAAATGGACGGGAGCACACGTGAATAACACTGGGTGTTAAGCCGAAAAATTTCAAATTGTACACTACGCAGAATGTACTCGTGTCATTGGTGAAGGAAAGCAATAGCTGGAGTAACAATAAGCGGTGCAAATTTGTAGTAAATATACTTTGATCTATTTTTAGGTAAGGCAGGAAGGCAAAATATTGATTACTTGGTGCACGGTGTTGCTCCTTGTGTTCATTGCGATATATTGAGTATGTATGTATGTATGTATGAAAACACAAGCTTGATCCAGCCAAAGTGCCTCACAGTCAAAGACTGCAAATTCGCTAAGATATTGTCAAGTTGCCCAGACCTGGGCAGGTATGAGAAAGGAAAATAGCAACTACAGTGAGACTACAGCACGCATTCGCATACAGCTCACTGATGAGCTACAATGCATTGCTGCCATCACTTCACTCTGGTTGGGTACCACTCGATGTCTCGATTAAAAAAGTCGCATAAAATTGGTCCGCAGATTGCCACAACAATTCCTTTAAAGTCGCGGACATTCGACATGTACACAAGAGAAGACATATTTCAGCTGTCATGGAAACGAGAAATACCTTGTGATGTACGTGATCAAAGGTTTTCTGGGGGAAAACGGATACGTCGAGGAAAATAACACCTCACTGACCGTTCATGGAGACTAGTGAGGCTTGCAAAAAGCACAAACCACGAATCAGTCAATGTTATCAAAATTGGGAGACCTAAGGGCGGTCATTATAGCCTAATCACCACTCTAGGTAGATGTAAGTTAGATAATAATTGAAAATGCAGTCAAGTGTGAAACTTACTATTGCCATTCTCCCAAAGGCATATCGCCACGCACGAAGGATGTGTGGTGAATAAGAACAGCGTGGAACACATCCAGGATACATAAAAGGGCTGAAATTTAGAACAACCATTATAGGATGCAGAAACCGATAAAAACAGCTGGAGTTGAAATATTAGAAGTATACTACTGGACCGTGAAACAAAAGCCAATGGCGCTAGAACAGCATCGGGTTCGCAGCCGACAGTTTTGACCTTGAAAATGAATTCAAGCACTCTGCCGCTAGGTCTGGACAACCTGACAGTATTTTAGCCCATGTGAAGTCTGACTGTGCGGCACTTTGCCTGGATAAGGCTTGTGCTTGCATACCATACCTATACAGAAAATCACCAAACGTGAGCAATACATAGGACATCGAAGCAATCTTCAACGCAGAGTAGATCCTCTGAACGAATGTGAATTGTGATCACGGTGAAAAGCGTAAACTCAAAGCAGCGTTCATCCAGAGTGGTGATATATCGTGTGAACTGCATTTCATTGCGATTAAAATTGTACGGGCACCGTTTACGGTTGTATGCAGCTCCTGTGCATATGAGGGTTAATTCGTGCTACAAGAACGACTAACTGAGCTGCTACTACGTGCCGCATCACTTCAGGACGTCGTATTAATTCAGACAGCTAATTCCAGAACCATTGGAATAGGTCAATGAAAAGCGGGACATGAAAAATTCGTTAAAACTTGCATCGGTAGCCCAGGTCGTTAAGGCTACAATGGTGATGGTCGGGGGTTCGAATCCCACCCCCGAAGCGGAGGATATGCATTGCTGATGAGCTCAAATAAGAGCGAAACTCGAGTCCAGTGCTTCCATTATGGACCGTCGTGATCAACTTTGTGATTAGTTCGATGTATGAAAGCGCAAACCTGATCCAGGCGAAGTGCCACACAACCATAGATTGCATGTGGCATAACATATTGTCAGGTTGCTCAGGCTTAGACGGACACGAGAACGAACATGTAAATGGCAGTGAGGCTCCAGTGCGTTTGCACTTGCAGTTCGGTACAAGTGGCAAATCCATTTAGCACGATGTTAGCTGCGCAGTACAAAAGTATTGCACGACTGCACACTTGTGCAAGCGGTAGCCAATACCACGACGTAGTCTAGTTACGATTGATCATTTATTATATGCTGCTTTAGCACTAGGCCTGCTGACAGTAGTTCAGCTCATGTGTCTGGTAGACGGTTAGTTGGTGAACACAACCTCTTTCTGGCAACTCCCTGATGCATTGCTGGTCGCACTTGGTTGTGCAAAGGCTAGAGAAGCTGACTCGAACAAACGCCGAGTGGTGCTGGGGACGCTGCTTTGTACCCGAATTCCCACGAATGTTCATTGAAGCTGACTCATCCTCCAGAAGGAGATTGTCGCACAAAAGTAAAGTAAGTATTCTAACAGACCGTGTCGTTATCCGGATTTTCGAATTCACAAGCGCTGCAAAATGGCAGACGACTGTTTGAAGACATGGTTACTCGTATTTTCTACTTGTACTATGCATTAAAGCACAAGCCAGGATCCACGTATAGCGCCACACAGTCAAAGAAGGCCAAGGTCTAGACACGCATGCAATCAACTGGCACACGCAAAACGCCTCAGTCCGAACAGAACGGCAAAACACAAGCAACATGAACGAGAAACTCACTGTCTCTGCACAAACCGCCGGCCAAATTGTGGTCCAAATTGAACGGATCTGTAAGAAAAGAAATAAACATGTTTGTCTAGGTACCACGATGAAGCTTTACACACAAAAACAAAAAACAGTACAATGAATGAGTAGTGTATGGTATGGTATGAAAGCACAAGCCTGATCCAGGCAAAGTGCCGCACAGTCACAGACTGCACGCGGGCTAAGATAATGTCAGTTTGTCCAGGCCTAGACAGATATGAGAAGGAGAAAAGAACAGAAAATGGTAGTGAGACTCCAGCCTGTTTCAGCATGCAGCTCACTACCCCTGGCCAATCAATTTAGCACGGTGTTAGCCACACAGCACAAAGTACTGCACGATTGCACATCCGTGTAAATGAGTAGAGTAAAACACAGATTTTACTGCCGCAGACTACACAAAGCACTCGACAAGCATACGCTAAGGTATATCAAGATTGCTTACAACGAACTGGCATTCAACATGGCCTTAAAAATATACTCCAGAGGAAGATAACCACTTCTGTCCAGGAAAACCAACTTCACAAATGTGAACATGGCTAGCAAGTAGGGATTTTTGCATTTCTAAACGAACACGGATGGACTAAGTTAGGTAATACTGTACTGGCATTCCAAATCACACGATGGAACTGATATGAACCTATTGCAGGAGTATCCATGTGTAAATTACGAACGCCTTAGAGCAGTGGTTCACGATTTTTTAATGCTCCGCAACGCCAAATTTGTTCAATATGCTCTCGCACTCCTTATAGCAAGACAAAAGAGAAATGGTCACAGAGAATACACTGAAAAGCTGGCAAAGAATCGACAGAGACAAAAAACTAGAAAAGCACATCACACCAGTGTTTGATAAACCCTGCCTTAAAGCAACCGGATGCTGCTAGCTTCACTGGACGTTAAGTGCTACGCCACAAAACCGAGCCACGGAAAGACAAACAAACCTTCAACGGCGAAAAGCGAATCCCACATTTTGACAAATCGGGGGAGTAAGGCTTTTTGTCGAATACAGACTACGTTGATATCTCGGTCGAATTCGAATAGGTAGTAACGGAAAAATCCTAGCCACATTTCGGACAAGGACATTTTCACCGCAGGTGGCTTCCAGAGGCGACGCTGTTAAATGACAAACGGGGGCAATGAAAGTGGTTGCGCGCCCCATGAAGGGATGCGAGAATTCAAGTGGAACATAACTCACCACGACAGACAAGTCGTCCTGGAACCAAGCGTTCCATCCACTGACGATATGGATTGGTTTATCAAGGCCTTCATACAGCTAAAAGTATAAAAATGTAAACGGTCTGGGGTTTTTTGTTTGAAGTCAAAAAGAAAACGAGAATGGTGACCGAATGAATAAAAATAGATTCAGCCAACTGACATTGTATCTATTTGAATAGGAAACAACAGGGCAAGTTAACATCCCTCAGTCTTGGCTTTCCGA
>JACCGJ010005701.1:0-37490 GCA_013407085.1 Atriophallophorus winterbourni
TGTTCTTGACCGCTCGTTTTTGAGGCGTTGTGTAAAGCGTAAATTGCAGGGCGGGGAGGAGCAGAAACAGATCTTGGCTGCTAACGCACATCATGCCGCCAACGTGCAACTGAAGCCTATCGCCGCTAGCATTGTGGGAGACATTGCTCCCTTATCGGACTCTCTTCGAAATTCTTTGGATCATGAAAAAGTCATTCATTTGTGATGTGCATTCATGGTTGACATTGATCGAAGGAGGCCAACATTAACCTCCATATACAAACACTGCAATATTTGCTATTTCGGAAAGGCCTTGATGCTCCTCACACTTGGTCGTTAATGAACAGTCCTCCCAAAAAGTTTTTTTCAACAAATGCGGTACATGTATATGGGAAAACAAATAGATTTCATGTACAAGATTGGCTCACGCAACCTTGAATACTCCAGTGCCGAAAAGATTTGGGGACCTGGATATGGGTCGGTGTGTAAGATCTTGAGTTTGGACGCTCTATTGTTGAATGGTATATTCTGGTAACGTGCGACTAACTTGGTCATACAATGATAAATTCTGGCAAGGAGTTCAATATGCTTTCACAGTTATGGTGCCCAGTCTTGAATTGAATATTCCATAACAGGACGCACATGTATTACATATCCAAGGTTAGGTTTCGGGAACTTGTTTTGTTAAAATTATTTTAGGTAGAACCATTATACGACATTCTTTATTATGAACTGAATGCCAATAGCGTCGTGTGTTGAGCTTACCCGGCACAAGGACACAGATATTTTTCTGTAATACATCAGTCGAGTTCCTGTATGTCATGTCGCGAAGTCTGACGCAGAGATTTGCTAGTCGCAGCGTTTTACACATGTCAGGATTAAAGGGCAACTCATTAGCATGCGAACAACGGTATAATTTGCATAGATGCCGTTGTAATGCGGTACAGTCGTCAAAGGTCCTCACCTCCTATATTTCGATATCGCCATTAAGCAGTTTCAACTTACATCGGATATCTTCCGCTATATTTTTCATGTACATCAAAAAGAGTTTCTGGAACATAAACTCGTGGAGCCTTGATTGACATTTATTCTTTTAGAATGGGTTCTGTCAACGCGAACTTTGACGTATCTATCTGGGAGAAAACGCAACATGCTATCCGTCACTCATGAAGATTCAAACATTAGATTAGAAGGTCACGCTGTTCCTTATCTAGAGCTATGGAAATAGCATTGAAGTAACATAAATATTTGCATGCAATTCTACCACACACACCTCACGACTGGTTTCATGCTGATTGCGCTCTTCCTGTAGGGACAAGAAATCGGGATCCACATGGCTAATAGTTAAGATTTCTTTTTTCTGCTTTATATATATATATATCTTGCACGAGGTCGGTGCAACTGCTGAGGGGTCGGTGTGACGAAGACTAAATACCGCTGTACTTTTAAATTGAGCGCACTTCAACGTTGTTCTCTTTTTCCCTTTCAGACCGACGGCGAGGTACTTGGTCGTCCGTTGGTCGATGCATACATTACATCCCGGAACACAGTAATTTGTCGTATCTTTGACTGCGTGATTTTGCGCACGTGTTGAATTACTTCTATTCTACTGTGTGACTGTTTTATTAGCTACGGCTGTGCGTCCTTCCATACACCTCTGTGTTCCGACTTCCGTTGTTCTCATTATGTGTGTGCTTTCATTGTGCTTGTTGTGAACCGCTACGAAGTTTTGTCTCTTGTGTATGAGTGCAATCTACCACACGTGCTGTCTGTCTCGTGATTATCTTTCACGCACATATACATGGAACATTAGTTCTCATATTTTAGTTAACAAATTTTGCTATTATTTTACAAACTGCTTAAACATTTTCACTATTCATTGCTTTCATCTATCTACAATTGTTAATCTAAGTGATCAGACGGGTTGAGTGATTCCATGCGTTTTCCAATTTTTGCATGAAAACCAATTAGTTGCCATGTCTCGCCCAACTCGAAGAAGCATTTTTCGCGAGCTACTGACATTGCCTTCTGCTCTGAGTGAACATTTCCACGGTCAAGTTGAGTTGGTCGTTCAGGAAGACCTTGATATATCCCGAATTTTGTTTGATATTTCTCCAAGTAAAGGCGTCTATTGTCATGGCGTTTTCCGCTTTGTTGTAAGGGAGTCTTCATTCTGTTATCATTTCATCATTGCAGTTTAGTATTCCGGATGGATATCCCAACAGTTGCCCCAACGTAAGCTGTTTTCCAGCTCCCCTTCATCCTAATATCGACCCAGGATCTGTGGTCAACAATGTTTGTGTCAATATTCTCTCACAGTGGGAAAGGTATTCGCTTTCACGTGATCTACTTTCAGCACTTTTGATTTGCTTTCTGTACTCCACGGAATCTTATTCTTGTTTTATGAACCAAACTTTGACAGTCTGCTCAACAACAGTATTCCCCCATTCGAAAATGATGTGACGTTTGAAAAATGCGTTCATTGTTCGCTTTTTGGTGGCACACTAAATGGCATTAAATACCTACCGAATGCGGCATTTTGTGCATGGGCGAATGGAAAATGGTATAAAGCCACCTCGACTGCCTCCTGAAATTTTTACACCGCTTTGTCCAGAATCTGTAAGTGTTTCGATGGTACCATTTTTATTTTTGCATTTTTTTGTACACTTGTCCTTCATTATATGATATCCACCATCGGTCAGCATAGTGCCAGTTCTTATCAACCGGTAGACATAGTCTCACTGATTTTTTTTCCTATATTTTTATTTACATTTATATTTATAGGATATTTGTTATTTATTTGACGATAGGGTTTTCCAACACTGATAATTTGATCCTCACCGAGCTCCTAATTTTCGTAACATCCTCCGAGCTTCGATTATACGGATGATTCGATCACTTCCGGGGAATTTGGTGATTCGTTTGAAACTGTGTGTGACCATGAGTTCGGTATGCTCGTCAACATTACCATGGCTGTCAAATCCACCGGCTTGTTTTATTTCTTTTCCAAGGATGGCGTCGTTATTTTTTCTCCTTGAACCTGTGGCGTTATTAACAACTTTAGGCTATAGAAATTGACATTTCTAATATCAGCTAACTCGCTCATGCTTGCATATTTTTATTATCTCGATCAGTTTCAGCCCGTGCTTACGAACGAACCAATCAGCGAACCAATCGCTCTGCCCTACGTCCGCCAAGAATCCCATATCAGTGACTACTTTCGCCGCACGTTGTCTCCTTTGCACGAAAATTGGGATGAGTTGTCTATTCATACGGCGGAGAGTTTGTCATGTTATATTTCCTATCTGGAAGCGTTTCATATTACTTTACAAAATCCGAGTAATGAGAGGCATTCTATAGGGAATGAGCCATGGACAAATTTTGTGAGGTACTACTTTATCGAACGCACTTTAGACGAGTTCGGTAATTTTTTATGTGAGGATTTTAATTCATGTGCCCCTCCTTTGTTCTGGATTGATGTGGGTTTACCTGGTCCTATCCAACGGACAAGCAATCGTATTTGGGTTCCACGACGTGTACCTCATACGCTTGCAGAGATGGCATTGTCCTTCGAAAACTGGATGTTTTATACTTCGATGGAAAATCGAAATCCAGATCATTTGACTCCCGATTCATTTTCTGTGCGATCAGAAGCATTGGATATTCAGAGCGAACAAAATTTTCCTTTGGAAGAAACCAGTATTCCACGTAATGATTCCGCTTGTTTTTCTGCCGATATCATCACACTTGCTCAGAAAGAGAATGAAAACCAGACCGTTATCTGCAATGCGTCTTCTTCATTAGTAAGTCATTTAGATACATCGCTCAAATTGGAAGATCCTTTAACCGATTTGAATCATTCTGCTGTCGCTTCTGCTCACACTGTATTGGAAAATGTTTGTGAGCGTTCGCCTCGTATTTTGTGTAATTATGAGGATGACTCCCGAACGCAAGATGCAGTCAGCGATTGTGAAAATCACTCTCTGCCAGCCGATTGTAATGATCCCTTCGATGCTTTGAACGCCCCTGCTATGGACAGTATTCAATACTCGGATTCCCCAATCCTGGCACTCGATAATGATGAACTGCAGAATGTTGACGAAGACGCGCCGAATTCGGAGCCACCTGTTGGTTCTGATGTTATGGAAAACATAGGAGAAGAGACCGAATCACGTTCCATTGTGCAAAAAAGGAGACAATATTTTAAATGGCTTCGCGTAATTTTCCCATTCTTTGGACCGCCTTGGTTCCATTTGTATCAGACGAGATGGCCGCCAGTTCTTGCACCCGGCTGCTTATTTGGTTTCAATTTATCTCCGCATTTCAATCGCTCGGTTTGTCCGGCGTCTTCTTCACAGTTGATGGTCGACTTGTTTTTCCGTTCTCAGCGCCGCGACAAGCCAAAATCACTATTGCTGGTTGATCCTTTGGTAAGCATGCGTATATATCTAATCGTTTGTTCGACTCTGTGTTCCACGGTTTCCCTGGGAAACCTCATCATTTATAACTGGGCTTCCGTGTCTAACATTATTTTTTATCGACGCTTGATTTACAACTTTCTGGGAAAGTGATTCGACCTTGTATAACTTTATTTGCTATTTTCGCTTAGCACTAAGTGAAATCCCGTTCAAATTGTCATCCATTGCAAGGATAGCCCAGATTTGGGAGACAAAATTGGTGTTTCACAGATTCCTTATTATGAACCAGCGTTTCTCACTCACAAACTGTAGTTGTTGCATGGTGTGTTTGAATTGATGGTACTCATTACAGTCTTGGAAATTGTCGTTATTGTCTCACTTAACGGTATCATATCGGACTGCGTGTATCAGGCTTGTAGTTTCCTACATATGTACATATTGCATACATATATACTTGCTGTTGTTGGCCTCCTGTCAATGTTGACCATGAATTTACACCATGAGCGCAATAGGTTTTCATGCTCCAGAGCTTTTCGAATGACTAAGCCTTTTGATTCTGTAGTAACAATCTCTCCAGCAGCGCTCACAGCGATCGGCATTACTCGGACGAACAATGCCAGTAGCACGCTGACGGTATTCTTCCCAACTGGTATGCACAATGCCAAGAGCTCCCATATCTTTTTTGTAAACCTCCTTTTAGCGCAAGTGTGGTGTGCCCGGTGATCGACTTCCTGATTTCAACTCACCATAGAGTAGATCTTTTGGAATACAACCATCTTCCATACTCCACTCTTAGTGTGGAGCGAGCATTCTATCTAGACACGCTGTAGAGAGCAAATAATCATTCATACATACATGAGACCGGTGGTGCCCATTGACTTGTGCTACTCTTAGTTACCTCTGTTAGACGAATTTCGTTTGGTTAAATCCATTTGTTTGATCAAATTCGCCACTGAACCATTCTACTTGGTCACTCGTAGTGTAGAGATGTCCGTAGTGAAACGTTGTTGTTCTCGGTTTATTTGCACAGTGCAGTTGTCAGAATTGTTGAACACTGATGCAAGTCCTTGCAAACATATTTTCGGTTGTACGCATAAACCATCGCGCCGCCGAGGTGTCATCTTGACCGGAATGTTTTGCATCTGCAACACATTTTCTCCATACCACCTACATTTTTGTCACTCATATTTTTCCGCATTCCTAATCGTATGGGGTTTCGCATCTAGTATAAAACCAATGTGTGGGGTCTCATCAAGTTGGTTGTTAGCAAGATGACCATATTTTATCTACCATGACCAATCAGTTCGCTTAAGGCAAAGTTAGTCCATTGCACTCATGTAGCTAGCCAAACTAAATACTTGATTTATCAACTTCCAAGTACATTTTGCACGTATTAAATCTGACCGACAAACCGTTTTCTCTCAATTCGTTTAGGCTCTCTCGCCATGCAGTCCGATATTTAACTTGGTCGCGGAATTCCCTGTTGATCGCCTTCCAGCTTCCTTTGTAGACGCCCACTGCTCGTGGTATAGTATGTGTTGGCTTTCTGTCTTTGACCTCATATTCGGTCGGGTTTTGCGGCGCCAAACTGCATCAGAGTGGTTTTTAACCTCCCTGCTGTCTGTGACTTACTTAATTTCCAACTGGACTGCCTACTTTTCTCGAATGGAAACACTCGGCACATGCATCGGCTATCGTCGCCCACAATTGAATTGGATCATTTCATCGATTGGTTGTTCATGTGTGTATCCCGCAACGTTGGGATGTGGGCAAGCCCCGTTACTCGACGCATGGCCGATGCATTTGCTCACGGGAATGTTCCATCTCTCTGGCGCGGCCATGTTGAAGCTCAACGGTAATCGGTTGAGCGCTTTGTCAGATTTGCCTCAGTGTAATATTTTCATCCCTTTCAGTGATTTACATGATTTGTGATTTTCACAGTAATTCCTTCTAATTTTCAAAAACATTCACTTCATATATAACCGTCTAACAATTATGAGACATTTCGCTAACGTTTTTATCGACAATTCTTTCGTGACTGCTTTTGATTTTATTATTATTTTATTTTATTATTTTTTACCTGAAACGAATCCCAATACAAGATATGTTGAAACTTTGCTTTTATTGACATCCGAATATGTGGCTATTTGGGTGAACTGATTGATTAGGTGTCTATAAAATGCTCCCATATGGCGCGCGTCTCAAATAGCCTCTGACAACCAAGTCCAGCTTCTGGCCAGCACGAGGGGCTCCCCGAGCCCGGCGGAACTACTTCTACCAACAAGTGAATGTGTGATGGCGAGTGACTGGCGCCTGAAAATCAGTTTGCTTCGGGCAGATGCAGCTCGTTAGCCTTGAAGGGCATTTCATCTAAGGGAAGGAAAAACTTGATTTTAAATCTCCGCTGCCTTGCGGGATACCCGATCACAGGAAAGGCTTCGGGAGAAAACCCTGAGGAAAAATCTGGAGCAGCGTCTTGTAGACGGTTAGATGGTGCACATGGCAAGCCTTCTGGCATGCGAATATATTCCCTGTTTATTATATTATTATATTTGCACAATCTGATACAGATATGGTGCCGTTCAACATAAACAATGAGATGTACAAAGCGAGAAGGGGGGGGTACAAAGCGTTGACATCATCGTCATCGTTGGACGTAGGCATGATACTACCTACACCGAAGTAGGTTGCCTACACCGAAGTAGTGTGCCTACACCTAAGTAGGGAGCCTACACCGAAGTCTAACCTAACTAATAATCCTGCACTGCTCGGTAGCGATTCTTTCGTTCACAAATTCCTACTGCGAATCACCTCGTGACTGATTGATCAGGGCCAACATTGCTCAAAATGTGCATGTGACTCCGTTTTGTGTGTAACGGAATCAGATAAACGATTTCGATTGCGAACATATGATCGTTTATGCGCGTGCATCACTGATTTTCACAGTAAGGCTTTGATAATACATCTTCATCGATCTCGTTAGCGAATCACCATGTTTTCGCATTATCGGTATTTTTGAGTGAGTCTATTTTGAAAGCATTGTTAAGAAAAAGAAAATAACTAACGGCTTAAAATTAAAGCTTCTTTTTCCTCCTCTGACTCTGATTAGGAGTCTAAGACACTTCTGATCGTCTTCATACTCTAGACCACTCGGTAATGCACTTGGCTGTTCTGGTAGCACGAAGAACCTAGCAGAGATCCAGCGGTGTGACGGTTGACGAACGACTTTGCAACATTCTGAAGCTGAGGCGTTGAGTGCTTGCTTAAAGTAGTGTCAATAACGATCCAGCTCGACCGGCCTATTTTTGAAAGGGGAAGGTGATAGAGTATTCTAGAATCTGGCTTTTATTTCAGGCAGCGATAAAGCGTTCGTGTCTAGTTTGGGACGCTTTAGTTTTGGTTTACCTACGAATTGAAGGTTGATTGTTGCGCACACTATTAACCTTGAATCGCAAGGTCACCGGTTCCCGACCACTGTTCCGCGAGATGATAGATGAAAGTTATTCAATTGTCTAATCATGAGGTAGCGGCAAAATTTGGATTGAAAATTGCTTAATTTCTTATATTTCGGTGCTCACATCCCATCACTCACTGCTTCAATTCTTGGTTTCAAACTTTTCGCGCATGCTAATTAGTAAGCGTTGTTATGCTTCATATAAGGGATTATCAACCACTGTGTTGCGGAATGATGACTAATGTGGTAGGTTTGCCGGGAAAATTTAGAGAGCTCAATAGTGTGCCGCGTTTTAAGAATGGTTGGATACCGGTCACCTAGAGTATTTCTGTCCAAATTCAACTAGCCTGTGATGCACCAGAAAAATATCTGCTGTACACGAAATTTTATGATGAGCTAACAGAAATACTACTCGGATACATTTGGTCAGCGTAGTTGTGTGATTGGCTGTGAAACATTGGTTGATGTTTCTAGACTGTATTGAATATATGTCATAGCGTGAGCGCCAAAGATGACTGTCTTAGATCTGCGCAAAGAAAATACTGGGTGACCATCTAACACGCAAAGTTCGTCATTCCTGTTCCACTGCCTGGATGTCATTCAGACTTCGCACTACCTGATGAACATCGCACACTTTAGGGAGAATATCTGTTGGTGTTTTTATTCAGTGTGCGTCTGAAATTAGAATTGACTCCATGCAGATTTGGTAAACCCCTTTATTTAAATCGAACCTTGTCGATTATATGCGAAATAATCCATGTTTTACCCCACACTATCCACGCAACACACGAGCAGAAGCTGAATGCTTTCCATCTGCGTACCATCAATCTAAAGCTGGTCTGCAGAACATGTTCACCATATGGTCACGTCTTCAGAAGGGAAAATGATCATATTCCAAAAGATCTACTCTATGGTGAGTTGAAACAAGGATGTCAATCGCACTTGCGGTACAAGTAAATATGAACACTCTTTGGCATGACCCTACCAGTTTTGGAAGCACTTGTTCTTCACCGCTAATGTTTGAGGCTGCTAACGCACTCATGCCGCCATCGTGCAACTGAAGCCTATCGCCGCGAGCATTGTGGGAGACATTGCTCCCCCAATCGGACTGTTTAGTCATTCGAAATGCTTTGGAGCATGAAAAAGTCATTCGTTTGTGATGTGCATCCATGGTCGACATTGTTCGAAGGTGGCCAACATTAACCTCCATATACAAACACTGCAATATTTGCTATTTCGGAAAGGCCCTGGTGCACTTCACACTTGGTCGTTAATGAACGATCCTCCCAAAAAGTTATTTTAACAACTGCGGTACATGTATATGGGAAAACAAATAGATTTCATGTACAAGATTGGCTCACGTGACCTTGAATACTCCAGTGCCGAAAAGATTTGGGTACCTGGATATGCTCCAGCTTTAAAACTTCAAATCAGACAGCCACAGCCACGTTAATCTGCTCGAGGTAATAGTGGGGAAATACCTTTTCAAATTTCATATAGATCTTGAATAGATACGTGAGGTCGGTTACGGACTATGATGCGCGGACCTGGTCTGCTTGGCTCAAGAGGGATGCAGAATTCACAACTCAATGAAATAGACCATCAAGATTGGGTACCTTAACTGAAAATGCTAGGCTACAGCCATCCGATAATCAGCTGAGACCTTATTTGACTTCTACAAAATACTCCATACACCGAACCATTTCCTGAAAGAGCTTTTTACGCGAAGGGACACACTGACCAATCGGACGCACGATTATAATCTAGTGGTGCGCTATTCCCACCTAAATGGTGGAATTCATTTTTATTCTGTCTGTCTGTTTTATTTGCATGCATTATTTTATAACCTAATTAGAATATTTCATCCAAACGTCTGTTTCAAAATTTTTTTTACACTGCAATCTAATTGTCAAGTGCATGTTTTTCGCTATAATCACATTTTACCTTTCACTATGCTATGGTTGATAGGCTCTATTCCTTTTGCCATGGTGCACTTTGATTGGATTGTTCGTTCTATTCAGTCATATTCAGCCCAAAACTAAATGTACCTCGTTGTCTTCCGTTCGGAATAAATCAGGGTTAAGCATTCGTAGACTAATGGAGATGCATAGAATGTCACAGGGCCAGCTCACTCATTCTACATTGTCGATTTTACGGAGGTTTTAGAAGAACTCAGATTTTTATGATAAAACAGCAAACTGCTTAAAAACCACAAAATGGCATGTGTGTAGATTGCATCTGACTAATCGAGGCCAGTCCCATTGTCCTTTAAGCACAGGCTTCGTGGCCACTCGATTCCACACCCGATTCATCCTCAAGGTCAAACTTTCCTGTGCAAATTGCGTTCACGCACGAATCCTACAACACAAGGTCAAACAGGTTTTATTACGTACATGACAAGAAACACCGTATCACATATCCATCTAATATAGGCAAATCACGTGATCAACATGACATGAAACATGTCTGTCGAGGTTGTCACTTCGGTCTGAGTTGTCAAGCGATTTCGTGCCAACTGGTTTATTTCAAGCCCTCGCCACGAAGGACTCGTTCGGACGATCTTGTCGAATCGCATATCGTTTTCAATCTCCGATGATATTGTCGCCCTATGAATTCTCATGCAATCCCTCCGTAACACACATTATTACGGTTTCGTGATTGTCGTCGTCGGTGGTTTAGTCGCTTCCGGCTCTTGTGTGCTGCCGGGGGTTGATATTCTGCATATCATCTGAAAGCTCGTGATTACTGCTAATCGATAGTTCACTCTACGGTATGATTTCTTCCGAAAAGTTGTTTCAAATAGAATGGATTCGAACCAAAAATGACGCCGGCTATCCGGATCGAGGTCGTGGTATGTTCAACCTCTTGAAATGTTCGAGTGTTCGAGTACATTCCCTGGGATCAACTAAATTATTGAGGGGGACATTTTCAGTATGCAGAATTTTAAAGTTCTGTATGATTTCATTTATCATAGGTCGGTGTATAAGATCTTGAGTTTGAACGCTCGATTGTGGAATGGTATATTCTGGTAACGTGCGACTAACTTGGTCATACAAAGATAAATTCTGGTAAGGAGTTCAATATGCTTTCACAGTTATGGTGCCCAGGCTTGAATTGAATATTCCATAACAGGACGCACATGTATTACATATCCAAGGTTAAGTTTCGGGCTTGACACTTGTTAAAATATTTTATGCATAACCATTATACGACATTATTCATTATGAACTGAAAGCTAATAGCGTCGTGTGTTGAGCTTACCCGACACAAGGACACATATCTTTTTCTGTAATACATCATTCGAGTTCCTGTATCTCATGTCGTGACCTCTGACGCAGAGATTTGCTAGTCACATCATTTTACACATTTCAGGATTAAAGGGCAACTCATTAGCATGCGAACAACGGTATAATTTGCATAGATGACGTTGTAATGCGGTACAGTTTTCAAAGGTCCTCACCTCCTTCTATATTTCGATACCCCCATTAAGCATTTTCAACTTACATCAGATATCTTCCACTATATTATTCATATATAGCGAAAAGTATTTCTGTAACATAAACTTGAGTGGCATTTATTCTTTCAGAATGGGTTCTGTCAACGGGTACTTGGACGTATCTATCTGTGAGAAAGCGAATGTGATGAATTGAATTGTATTGAATTGAATAACCAACCCAAGAATGGAAGTGAGAACTAACCACGCTCACTCGAATCACAGTATGTATTAATTAATGTAGGTTTTACAACGAGAACTTGAATAACAGTATTATTGATTATTGTTGAATGAATGATGACGAATGATTGTGTATTATTGATCGTTAATAGAACAATCACCACATTCACCGCAGTTTGCGAATGATCCTGGGTTTTTTCATAATCCTGGTACGGCTTGTTCAACAAACATTCTGATCTCCACGGAGGTTCCACCGAACCCGAAACATCATCCACAGTTGCCAACACTTGTATCGCTTTTTCAATGGCAGTATTCGAAAGTGCCAGTAAGGCTTTTTCTCCAGTGGTTTTGAAAAGTACATTATCTGACGATCGTCTAGATAAGCTAGAAGGCAGTGCTGAATTCGCTTGATAAGATGAGTTCGGTGATTTATTCGAAATGGTATCTGATGAATTCTGAAATTTGCTAACTTTGTAGCCACTTTCTTGGTAACGAAAACTAGATTTTCCGTTTGAATCAATGATACGGGCGGATGTGGACGTGTTAACAAGAGTAGCGCTTGAGTCGGTTGATAGGGAGGTCAAATTTTCATCATAAAACAAAAGAGCTTTAGCACGAGCAACGGCACTGTTAGAAATCGGTCGAACTGTCTTTTTCAGATGCAGTTTGATTATCCAGAGCGTTCTTCATACTATGATAGGAGGTATGAAAGTCAACGTTCCGTTTTTCGCTAGGCGGCATAGTTAAGGTAACATCATCGTTAGTCTTCATTAGAACCTTGGCTTTTTCGACAGGTTCTCAGAGTCGGAATGGAATAAGGTGGCGTTTGAGAAACACAGGGTTTCCTTCTACGTCAAGAGAAATGGGAGGAAATTACATTCCACCAGTTGCTTGCGAACATTTAATCATGAGATTCTTCAGCTTTGAAGTGTCTTCAGACGATGTCAGAAAAGATAGATTGATTTTTAGTGCTTGCATTGCTTTCAGACCGAGAACAGATGGACCAGTTCTAATAACAATGAATCTACATTCAGCAGTAATTTTTCATCTCGGAAGGAGATCATACACGATCCAACGACAGTAATAGAATGTCCAGTAATGTCTTTAATTGTGAGGCTAGTAGGTTGGATTTTAGCATTAGGAGCAAACTGTTTTAGATCTTTCTGGGTAATAAGCGATTCAACACTACCCGTATCTAGAATAAAATCTAAGGATGCTCCACTAGGAACACAAGAAATGGTTTTACGAATATGGATAGAATTGCAAGACGTCACAGCAAAAGATAATGATTTAAATTCATCATTAACATCGCTAACCTGAGCATTTTTCGAATCAGTCCAATACGTTTTAGAAGCTCGACAAACGGATTGGATATGACCAGTTTTTCCACACTTGTGACATCTGGCTTGACGAAATCGGCAAGTGTGGCGTAAGTGCAGTCTACCGCATGACGCACATTTACCAATTTTGATTGAATTGGAATTGCTATCAGAAACGCGACGATAATTCGGTTGATATTTGAACTGTTGACTTGCCTAGGCATTCTTCGCTCTTTGACGTTTATGTGTGTCAAACATGACAGAACTTTCTGCTGGCGACAAATCTGTCGTTGCCACGCGAGCATCTTTATACTGTTCACAATGAGCTCGAACATCTTTGAAAGAAGGTTTTGGTAGTTTCAAGAGCTCATTTGGCAAAACACTGTCATTTATTTCAGCTATTAGACGATCTTTCAATTGCATTTCTAACAAGTCACCGAAGTCCATCGCGCTGAGACTGGACCTTAATGTGGTGCGATGGTTTGTGTACCTCTATGACCCATTGAGCTATGCTGGCTGGTGCTCTCCGAGCACCTTCAGAGTCACTCATACCAGGAAGGTCAATGGATAGAGGTCAAACGAACACGGTCTCAACCTGACCCGCTGCCTTGCGGGTCAGGCTTTTCAGCCAAAGGCTTCGGTCGAGAACCCTAATTGTTCTCCTGTTTAGGCATGGGCGACCTGGTAGTATCCCAGCCTGCATACAACCATGACCATGACTATTACTACGAAAACCAACTCCATAGTGCATCGGCCGTCGCGCACGATAAACAGGGTCGCCTTACCTGCTGCATACAGCAGGGCGGGTAAGCGAAAACAAGCTACTGCTGGCCCTACTCTTCAAACTGTTTCTGACCCTTCCCCTCCCCCATCCACTCTTAACAACTCTCCGTCTGTCAATCCCAGCTTTAGAAAAGACCGCGCTGAACATGTTGGAACATTTTCTGTTCGCAAATCCACAGATCACTTTCTTAAACCACGGACCTCTACTCACATCGCAGCCATGAATGTCAGGACTCTGAGACAAATAGGCCAGCAAGCTGCACTGGCTCTTACCTTAGATAGTCTATCTATTGATGTTTGCTGTTTATCGGAAACGCGCTTATATGATCCGTCTATAATTACCGAACTTACTGCCCAAAACCTATCAACTCGATACTTTTTGCGCTGCTCTGGTGATTCTGTAGCTGCCATTTCAGGACAGGCGGGTGTTGGCATAGTGCTGAATTCGCGTGCCGAATCCTGTCTAATCGATTGGATTCCTTGTAATAGCAGGATGTGCGCAGTTAGACTAGCCATTAATATTAGACCAAACTCAAAATCTTGTAATCAGAGATGCTTGTTTATTGTAGCAACTGACGCTCCGACTAACACCAATTCCGACGACGAGAAGAACGCCTTCTGCGACGATCTTTATGCTCTTTTGCGACGTGCAAAAAGCTCCGATATTGTTGTGTTAGCAGGAGATATGAATGCCAGACTAGGTCGCTTAGATACATCTGAATCACTATTAGGTGGCGTGTTTGGTCTTGAAAGCCAACGCACAGATGATGGTGAACGGTTTATACAATTCTGTGCACAATCTCGATTATTCATTAGCAGCACCTCCTTTCGCCATAAAAGATGTCAATGTGCCACATGGCGCTCGCTGGATGGAAGCCAACCTTCGGCCCAAATCGACCATATCGCCATAAGTGCTCGCTGGAGAGGTTGCATTGAGGACTGCCGCTCTTTTTGGAATACCTGCGTAGATTCAGATCATGCTATTGTGCGATGTAGGCTCTCGTTAAAGTTCTCCGGTGCGAAGCCCTCGAATGGGAAACGCATTGCTGTCGAAAAATTCTTTCAGCCTGCAGTTCAAGACATTTATAGGACCACCTTGAGTAACTCACTCCCAGTTGCCCAGTATGCAACTACCGATGAAAGGTGGAACAAAATAGCAGGGATTATGCGAGCCGCCGCAATAACAGCCTGTGAGACTGCACAACCAACCCAAAAGTTCCACTGGATTTCACAGCGCTCTATAGAAATTCTTCACCAGCGACGCGAAATACCTCATGGTCCTGGACACAACACAGAGCGTAGACGCGTGAGGAATGAACTTAAACGGAGCTTAAGACTAGACAGAGAAAGGTGGTGGCTAAATAAGGTCGAAGAAATGGAAATAGCAAATAATGCGGGTAACGTGCGAAAACTCTTCCAACTTATTCGATCGACTGGGCATACGAAACAAGGAGTGAGTGAGACTATAGCGGAATTAGACGGTACTCTTATCACTAATAAGAATCGCCGCCTGTCACGCTGGGCCGAACATTTTGAAGAACAATTCAGCTGGTCGCCTGCAACAGAATCATTCCCTCACTTGAGGCAGTGTGATCCTTGGCATGTTTGCGTAGATCCCCCTAATGATTTAGAAATTAAAGCATGTATCGAATCCATGAAACGATTCAAAGCTGCTGGCCCCGATGACATACCGCCTGTTTTGTTCAAAGAAGGTGGCCAAGTCCTAATCAGCACATTAGGAGATCTCCTCCGTGAAGTGTGGATGTCAGAATCCGTCCCTCCAAGTTGGGGCGAATCGGTTATCATACCTATATTTAAAAAAGGTGTGCGAAGCTCATGCTCTAATCACCGTGGGATAAGTCTCACTCCCATCATTACGAGATTATTAGCGTCCATATGTCTTCGAAGATTAACATCGCATAGGGAATCACAGATCCGTGAGCAGCAAGCTGGCTTCCTGTCTGGTAGAGCCTGTGTCGACCACATTTTTACTCTTCGACGGATATTAGAACTGCGGCACACCTATTGACAGCCGACAATAGCCATCTTTTTAGACTTCAAATGAGCATTTGATTCAGTCGATCGAAATGTCCTGTTTAAGACCTTGCTGTGCAAAGGCGTTCCGCATAAGTATGTCAACATACTACGCGCACCTTATGCTCATACATCCGGATGCGTTAAGGTATGCAACAAACTTTCTCCCAAATTCACACTACAAGTGGCGTCCGACAGGAGTCTAGCGAGACACTTCTGGCGAATAGACAACGATACGACCTATAACAATGGTCCAAACGTTTCACGTTGATGGAGTTGGAAACGATAAAACCTTCAGCTGTTACACGTTTGGTTCGCCACCAAAGCTCCCCACACTTCGGCGAAGCGCGGCTACTAAAAGTAACACTAAACAGTGAGAAGGATATGGAGATTTTTCTTTTGAATTCTTACTTGTTACGTGACATACCTACGTGCAAAACTCGAATCTACGCCGATAATACCCTGGTGGGAAAGAAAAGGAGGCGGAGACGTTCGTAAGAAAATCAATGAGCGCAGTCTTATCCTTCTAGGCGTTCCAGAGGCTACCAGTACAACAGAGGCCGCGAAACAACAACAACACGACTATAAACAGTGGTTATACGTTGCAGAAGCGATTGAAGCACGCGAAAGTGTTGTCGCAAATACATTCAGGATACCAAGGTCATCAAACTACAAAGGCGATGGACCACCCCCTTTAAAACTCACTTTCCTAACTTCTGCTATGACAGCCTTTGTCAGACAAAATTGGAAAATACACAAAAAAAATATACCAAATGAGCTCAGACTCAGCATACCGAAGGTTGCCTCCGAAACACAAGCTGCAGCGACGCCGTGCGAAGACACGGACAGACTGAACTCGGAAATTGTTTCAAAAAACTGCAATGGTCCGGCTCTCAGGGGGTCGGACATACAAACATCATCCGCGTAGGCTCGCTACACACGAAAACCACTGTTAAATGCCTATACACAAATGCACAGTCCTTGCGGAACAAAATCGCCGAATTATCCCATTTTAACGCTCAGTTTTCTGCTGACATCATTGCTATTACCGAAACATGGTTTTACGATCAGGTGAACGATTGCGAGCTGGCACTTCCCAACATGATCCTACTTCGACGAGACCGTTCAAGATCAGGTGGTGGAGTTGCTTTGTATTATAACGAACGTCTTCAATGCACAGCTGTACCTGACACAAGGTTTGAGCTAGAGGACACCATGTGGTGTAACCTTCGCTTGGAAACTGGAGAGAACTGTATACTTGGTGTGATCTACCGCTCGCCCAACTCTTCCGATGCCCACAATGAAACGTTGTTACAAATGATGCGCAACGCTGGAAACCTTAGAGGATGCCAATTGTTAATAATGGGTGATTTTAACCTCCCACATATCTACACCAAAAGTGTGCATACTCAGCAATCCCTTGAGTACAAATTTCGTGAGATTATCACTTTCACTCCCCTATACAACCATGTCCATTCATTCACTCGACAAAGGGGCCTCAATGAATCGTCAATTCTAGATCTGGTTTTAACCTCCGAAGCAACAGCAGTGGAGTCAGTGCAGTATCATAGTCCTTTGGGGCTAAGTGACCATCTTGTGTTGTCCTTCGAATTCGTGTGCAACGCCAGAAGGGCGTCGGGCGACGTTAAGTTCATCAGGAGAGTCGATTACTTCGGCCTTCGCGGTGCCATTACGATTATGGAGGAAAAACATCTCAATCTTACGAATGCAGATACTCATTGTTCTAGTCTGTTAGGTTATATCGGTACAAAACTAGACGAAAATTCTACCTGTGTTCCCAAAAGGAAATCAAGAACATTTTGCTTCAAACTCCGAAGCCGCACTCGGAAGTGGATAGCCATGCGAAATTCCGCATGGGTTGCACATAAAATAACACGAACAGACGCATCTTGGGAACACTTTCGTAGTTTTCGTAACAAGGTGACGTCCTTAATTCGAGAAGACAAGCAATATCACCATTGGAAGCTGATCGACCAGATGGAACGACATCCTAAGTTGATGTACACCATCGTAAACACCGCGACCAAGGTTAAGCCAGGTGTATTTCCTATCCAGACAGAGAACGGACTTACTGATAATGTCAAGGATACAGCTGATGCCCTAATATCATTTTATGCGCAAGTATTTTGTCCAAAGAACGTGTCAACGCTGACGTCTTTGCCGCACCCACTACAAGTCGAATGCCTTAGCAATATCGAGGTAAATCCTACGGTTGTGCGAAAGCATCTACGCCGGCTGAACGTTCGCAAATCACCAGGAGAGGATGGAATAACACCCGCTGTTCTGAAGTCATGCGAGCGGGAGCTTTGTGGCCCACTAAGTGGTCTATTCAGGCACTCATTGAATACGGGAACCGTACCAACTCAATGGAAAACCGGTGTTATCACACCAATCTACAAAGGGGGCAGTCGTTCTGATCCGGCGAATTACCGCCCCGTGACGCTTCTTTCAACGGTTTCTAAAATTTTGGAACGCGTGGTGTGTGAACGACTTGTTGAACATCTCGAGAACCATCAGCTAATAACTTTCACACAACACGGATTTAGGAAAACATACTCATGCCTGTCTAACTTGCTCACGACTCTAAATGACTGGACGCAAGCACTAGACCAAGGGGGTTCCGTTCATGCCGGTTACTTAGATATATCTAAAGCATTCGACAGAGTGAATCACTCCTTACTGCTTCAGAAGCTGCAGAATGTTGGCGTCACCGGAAACCTACTAACATGGTTCACAAGTTACCTGTCTGGACGCAAAGTAAAAGTCAGAATAGATGGTGAAACTTCTCGAACAATTGAAGCCACGAGCGGAGTCCCTCAGGGGTCGGTTCTCGGTCCGATACTGTTTCTCTTATTTATAAACGATCTACCGAACTTACTAGCATGTAAGCTTGTTTTATTCGCAGACGATGTAAAAATCTGGACGAAGGTCAACTCTATCGAGGACTGTCAAGTACTGCAAGGAGATTTGAATAAGCTGCACCAGTGGTCAATCCAAAACAAACTGCCATTTAATTTCCGCAAGTGCAAAATGTTGCAAGTCGGAAAACCCTTTCCCTTTCCCTATACACTTGGCAGCCACCCGCTTGAATGGAGTACATCACAAAGAAATCTCGGAATCTTGGTGTCTGGCACTTTGAATAACAGCCTACAGTGCGTAGCCGTCTACAAGCGTGCATGCAGCTTGCTAGGTTTACTGAAACGCATTTTCGGACGTTTTCCACCACACTCACTCGCGAAATTACTAAACACTTACATACATCATGTCGTTGACTACGCTGTACAAGCTTGGACGCCATGGATGGAAAAAACATCTCGCTCTGCGAACGAATTTATCACAAGGCAACCAAAATGGTTACCGGATTGAATAGTTTACCCTTTGAGCAGCGACTGACCAGACTTGGACTGTGCACCCTCGAGCGCAGACGTATCCTACACGACCTCACTCTGACATATCGAATCATCTACGTGAAATCCCACCCTCTCAAACACCTCTTCAAGTTTCGTTCCGTTGTCCCCACACGCAGCCACCCTTTGACCCTTCAAATCCAACACTCACGATTGAATTGTCGTCGTCACTTCTTCGCTGTTCGTGTATGCTTCTTGTGGAATAGCTTGCCGACAGATATTGTTACCTCAGCGAACGAGCACATCTTCAAACAAAGGTTACGGAACCTTATGTTGAGAACTACTGCGTTGGCTCCTACCTATTGATATCTATATTATTTTAACGCACGGAACTATCCAAAGATCCATCCGAAGATTCTTTTCCCTCAGTCTGTCTTGCCATTGAGGATTATTTTTGCTCCACCTATGAAGAACATGGATATGATCATACAAGTAACGATTTTTTATATTATTTTTTTATACGTATATCCTATGGTACTGTACAGCAATTTGCTTTTTTAACAATAAATCTTGAATCTTGAATCTTGAATCTTGATGTCCGATTTCTCCGTTTTTGTTCAATTTCGTAATTGATGCTATCATGGAATTATGCAGCGACGGTGCTCCAGCCTTCGGAGTTCACATGATGCCAGGCGTAAAAAATCTCGACTTGGATTATGCTGATGGCATAGTTCTGCTATTCGACTCATACACAGATGCACAGGCGATACTGAACAAGCTATCTAGTTGTTTATATTTGTGACTACTCATCCGTGCCAAGCCCATCGAACTATTCACAAAGTTGATCACGACGGTCAATAATGGAAGCACTGGACTCGAGTTTCGCTCTCATTTGAGCTCATCAGCAGTGCATATCCACCGCTTCGGGGGCGGGATTCGAACCCCCGATCACAAACACTTAATTGCGATCGGTCAAACGGTGGACGGTAGCCCAAGTCGTTAAGGCGTGGGACTACAATGGCGATGGTCGGGGGTTCGAATCCCTCCCGAAGCGGTGGATATGCACTGCTGATGAGCTCAAATGAGAGCGAAACTCGAGTCCAGTGCTTCCATTATGGACCGTCGTGATCAACTTTGTGAATAGTTCGATGGGCTTGGCACGGATGAGTAGTCACAATATAAACAACTTATTCTCCAAATACCGCTTAAACACAATGCCCGTCAGATCTAATCGGTGTTAGCTTACACTGTATCTGATGGGAAGACCTGACACGGAGATCTGTTCGGTTGGGCGACCACAATAGATATTGCTGGCTCCTTCTGAACTGGTGGGGCAAACAAAGGTACTCAAATGTGCCAGTCTGGAGAACAGTTCATAAACACTTAATTGCGATCGGTCAAATGGTGGACGGTAGCCCAAGTCGTTAAGGTGTGGGACTAAAATGGCGATGGTCGGGGTTTCGAATCCCGAACCCGAAGCGGTGGATATGCACTGCTGATGAGCTCAAATGAGAGCGAAACTCGAGTCCAGTGCTTCCATTATGGACCGTCGTGATCAACTTTGTGAATAGTTCGATGGGTTTGGCACAGATGAGTAGTCACAAATATGAACAACTTATTCTCCAAATACCGCTTAAGCTATCTAGTATTGTGCCCTCATTTAAAATGCGTTTCGCGCCCTCTAAGTGCAGTGTTCTTCTGCAGGACATCGACTTATCGAACAAGGCTTTATTACTTGACAATCAGGCGCTTGAAATTGTGGATCGTTTTACGTATCTCGGTAGTTGTATCAATAATTCTGCATCGTTAGATAACGAGGTATCGGCACGCATTTCTAAAGCGACTGTAGCATTCCGCAACCTAGGTCACCTCTGGCGTCAGAATGGACTGTCTCTGCTACTCAAGGGTAGACTCTATAAAGCGACAGTGCAGGCTGTGTTGCTGCATCGGTGCGAAACCTGGACCTTACGTGAAGAACACATTCAACGTCTCCAAGTATTTGACAACCGGTGTCTCCGCAGCATTCTAGGAGTCAGCTGTTACAATCGTATGCGCACCGATGATCTCCGAAATAAGTTGTTTGGTAGTAATGTCGATATAGAGAAGCACATCAACCTGCGTAGGTTACGCTGGTTGGGTCACGTTTTACGGATGCCGGACCACCGAATTCCGAAAAAGATTTGTCGAGTTTGTACAAATCTATTTTTACTTGACAATTTTTCTATTAAAAATCTATTGTACAGTTTTTGATATCTTCAGTTCAATTTGTTCTGACAATATCGTTTTGCTCAGACGATCGATAGTAGTATTGATTTATCGATTTCCTGTTAACGTTATCACTCCCGTTTCACCGATTTTTTGTTCGATAACTCAGTTAACAAAATTATTCTGTTGAATACGATTTTGTACATAATCAACTCATCAATTAATCGCAATACACATTCGTTGTGCGCGTTACCCGCATTCTTGGTCGATTTAGGTTTTCGGGAATTTCGTCTCGGGAACGTAACATTTCGAGTAGAAATATTGAAGTCATTACAAGAGCAAGGAATTACCAAAGGAGGATTGCGGATTATATGAACATGGATCGAAAGAACTGTTCGTGAGTCAGATCACTTATTTTTGGTACTGCGTGTTTTGTACTAGTTTGACTGGTCCACTACATATTTTTGGTGAGCCCGAGTTTTTTTCCGCACATTCTCCCCATATTTTGATATTTTCAGTCTGTAATTCTTTGCCATGACTTCTAATAACTTCAGCGACACAGCCCACCGCTCTGATATTTTCAATTATACCCTTGCACCATTCGGTACGCACAACCCTCGTCTATGGTTCGCTCAAGCTGAAGCAATTTTTGAATTTAGACGCATTACTAAACAGGAGAGTATGTACAACTGTGTTGTTGCACACTTACCCACCGAAGCCGAAGCGACGCCACATCCTGATTGGCGTAAATCTCGGGGTGGCCAAACCGTCACATGGCATAGGCAGCTAAAAATTCTTACTAGTAACCTTTCCAAAGTAGGCCCAGCGCGTCTTCCAGGCTGGTGTCCCCGCGATCATATATCGCAATGGTTAGTTACGCTTCAGGATATGTCCTGAAACCGTGTTCAATGGCGGTCTTGCACTAAGCATCTTCTTAGAGTGTTTGCATAACCTTGTATGTTGTCAAGCGGAGTGACGAGAAAAGCTTGTTATGATGCATGACAGTGAAAGCCGTGTAAATGACGAAATGTTTGTGTAAAATTCCTTATTTTCTGTTTGAACAATTGGATTCTTCTTAATTCTCAACAATTTTATCTTACATTGTTTTGTGTACACATTTTCCTTATGAACTTGTATACCCCGTTTTGTTTTACTGAAGTAATTTATATTGCTTGGCTGCCATTAAAATTCCACATATTTTGCTCGTGGTATTTGGAGAAAACAGAGACGATTGTTCACCATTGTATTGGTAATTTTATTCCTTTGCATTTATCATTTGGCAGTCTATCTTGTCAGCATTGGCTGAATTTATTGTTGTCATTTGGAAACTTTGAGCATTTTGGCGGAACCCCAAAGTCCTGTACCAGATCGTTAACACTACATCAAAAATTAAGCCAGGAATCTCAGCACTACGCACACCAAATGGTCTAACTACGACTGCGTTCGAGGCTGCCGAATTTCTTGCAGGTTACTACTGCAAAGTTTTTAGCCCCAAGGAATCAGTGCACCTTACGCCGCATCCGATCGGCTTTTCCAATGAAATACTAAATGAAATCTCAATAAACAATGAGTGTGTCATGCTCAGACGTCTTCGTTTGAATACCGCAAAGTCACCAGGAGCAGATGGAATCACTCCTTTTATCCTCAAACGATGCTCATCCTCATTGTGTGGTCCACTCAGCACGTTATTCCAAATTTCGCTCGAAAATAGTATTGATCCCGCGGAATGGAAATCTGGCATCATCACACCAATCTACAAGAGCGGGAGTCGATCTGACGCTGCGAAATATAGACCAGTTACGTTGTTGCCAGTAATTTCTGAAGTGCTAGAGAGTTTAGTAGCGAAAAAGATCACCCATCACCTCGAAAACAATAGACTGCTTGCGACTGAACAGCACGGTTTCAGGAAACATCACTCATGTCTATCTAACCTCTTGCTCACCTTAAACGACTGGACTGAGTGTGTGGACAATGGTTACTCCATCCACGCATGCTTTTTAGACATGTCAAAGGCTTTCGACCGAGTCAATCATAGTATTTTAATCCAGAAACTTGAACTGCACTGGATAACATGAAAACTTTTTGCTTGGCTAGGAAACTATTTACGCGACAGGAGTGCCCTATTCAGAGTGGACGGCGCCTTATCGAAATCATTTAAAATTACGAGTGGAGTGCCCCGGGGTTCGGTCCTCGGACCGATTTTGTTTTTGATCTACGCAAATGACATTCCCGAGCGTGTTAAATGCAAGATTATGTTATTTGCAGACGATATAAAGCTTTGGAGAAGCATACGTACAAATGATGACTGTGAATCTTTGCAGAAGGATCTAAGCACATTGCACGATTGGTCTCTGAGAAACAAATTACCATTCAACTTCCAAAAGTGCAAGGTGTTAAACATTGGAAAGACTGTTAATTACAACTAAACTCTTGGATCCCACCAACTCGTCTGTACAACTGCAGAGAAGGATTTGTGTGTTTGGACCAGTGCAAGTCTGAAGACTTCACAGCAGTGCAAAGCGGCTTACAAAGCGGCGTCACAAGTATTGGCGTTATTGAGACGAATTTTCGGCAGATTCTCCAATCAGTCGGTGCCCCGTATCATGAACACCTATCTGAGACCAGCGATGGAGTACGCTGTTCAGGCTTGGTCACCCTGGATTCAGAAAGACATCAATCTTCTGCAGCGTATTTACCACCGAACCACGAAGCTTGTACCCGGACTAGCTGCTAAACCATATAAAGAACGTTTGTGGAGTCTCAATCTTTTCGACTTTCGCTGTCGTCGACTAAGAGGTGACCTGATACTGATGTACAAAATTATGCACGTCCCTAACCATCCCTTGTCCAAACTATTCACACGCTCGCCACCACGTACCAGTCGGAAACATGAACTTACAGTGCTTATTCCCACTTCAAGACTGAACAGTCGAAGATATTTGTATGCTGTACGTGTAAGTTTTACATGGAACACCCTCCCCTCCACTGTTACACACTCAGCCAACCTGGATATTTTTAGAGCTAATTTGGACAAATACTTGAGAGACAACCCAAATTTTGATACCATTTACACTACATGAGTTTCCCTGTTCTTCTTTTTTTATTGTATATACCTCATAAATCCATTGTGTATTGTTAAGCTAAATGCTTTTTAGACCATTACAACTTTGAATCACTTTGAATCACTTTGAATCATTTGTACAACCCGGTACAGCTGAGGTTTGTCTATTGTTGTTGTCTATTAATATTGTCAATAGAACCGTAGAAAACTCGAATCATTGTGGTTTTGAATTGTCGAACTAAGAAACGGGTGGACTACGCGTTAAACAGCGACTTTAGTCGTTACAGTTCTCAATTCGGATTGTTCTATTTGGAGAAACGAAATTAAATTGCTCATTCGGAAACGGTCAATTTGGATCGTCTGTCTATTTGAACAAGGATCAACTTGGATCTTCGTGCCGCAATTCTATTTTGTTTCAAACTTGGTGACGTCCCCTGTTTTTCCTTTTTATATCTTCGTTTTTGCATTAATTGATAATGTTTAAAAAATCGGAACGGTCGATCCCTACTAGGAAACATATGGATAGTGAATTTAATGACACTGCTGGTTCTGCCTCACATAGCTATTGCTTGTCGCCTTCAGGTAGTTGTAATTTAGAACCTAAACCCGAGCAAGCTATGCGGGATATACAGCAGGACTTAGTAGTAATGAAGGAAATGATAGCTCGGTTGTGCGGATCCAACGACAATCCGGTGGCTTATTTTCCTGTCGCCGATCGTCAACTTGAATCGGAAGTAAGCACAGCGCCACAGAGAATCGTGAACGATTCTGCTTCACTATCAAAGGTTGAATTATCATCATTTGATGGTAATCCAGTGGACTACTGGAAGTTTATAAGGCAGTTTGAATGCCATGTGGAATCAAAAACAACTGATTCTGGTCAGCTTCTATTGTACCTCACATATTATTGCCGAGGTAAAGCTCGAAATGCGATTGACGCTTGCGTGATGTTGCCGCCTGAAGAAGGTTATATAAGAGCACGCAGCATTCTAAAGGAAATGTTTGGCCTACCTCATGTTGTTGCATGCTCGTTATTGAACGAGATGTTGAGTGAAGCAACACGGGTAAGAAACACTTCTGATAGTCTGTCAAACCTCGCCTCGAGGATGGAAAACAGCCAAATTGCTTTGAAGCAAATGGGTTGTGAAGCAGATTTAAATTCTGTAACCACCTTGGAAGGCGTTGTCAAGTGTTAACCTGTCGCCTTACGGCATCAGTGGGCTGATGCGGCGGATCAACTCAGCATGGATGGCCATGGAGTCACATTTGAGCACCTGATACAATTTGTGTCACGGCGTGCACGTATCGCAAGGAGCAGGTTTGGGCAGCTGCTTGAAACAACTAGCTCAAACACGCATCATCAATCACCTCGTGCATACCCAAATGCGAGGAGTGGTTTTCAAACCACTGAGAAATGTTTTTGTCACCACAAGTGATGTAAGGCCTAGCATGAAATGTTGCATTTGCCAGGCACCTCATGAGATACAAAATTGTCCGAAATTTATTGAATCGGATGTCAAGTCGCGCTGAGAAATCGCCAGGCGCAACTCTGTTTGTTTCTTATGTCTGCAACCGTCACATGGCGCTGTGTCTGGTAAATACAAGCCGTGGTGCACTGCCGAAAATTGTGGTAAACGACACCACACACTTCTACACTACAACCACGCTGCAGAGAAACCGTCCACGAATATTCACTGCAGTCATGGGGCATTCAGTGTCAAAGTGTTCTTAGGTTCTGTACCCATCAAGATCGAGACTCCAAATGGGCTTATAAATGCAGTTGCCTTCTTGGATAGTGGTTCTGATACCACTTTGATTCTTAATGACTTCGTTGAACAGAACAGGATGCTTAAATTCCTGCGCAAGTTTCATTGAGCACTTTGGGTCATCAGCGTAAACTTACTTGTTTTCGTTTGAAATTTAAAATTCACTCGTTTGACGGCAGTCAAGTAATCCACGACCCTGAGGCTTACACAGTAGAAAAGTTGCCGCGTGTATCACAATGTCCAATGATAGCCTTGAGTGAACGGCCTGCATACTTGAAAGACGTCGACTTCCTTGATGTTAGTGATCAGCCTGTGACTGTGCTCATAGGCTGTGATGTCCCTGAAGTATATTGGGCGTTGGAACAGCGCTTAGGAGGCAGGCGCTGTCCATTTGCAACCAAAACGCTGGTAGGGTGGATTCTGCTATGGCCGCTATGCCAAACTCCAAAGGATATCTTGTGTTTGAATTCTTCTTTGGAGCAAGGGTCCATTGACGAATGTGTCAACCGTCTGTACAATGAAGAATTTGCAGACATATCCGCTGAAGGAAAGAACGATCGCGCGATGACGAAGATGCATTGTTGCTCGTAAGATGATCAAAAATTATCGACGGTCATTTTCAGGATCCGCTACCTTGGAAGCCTGATAGAAGCAAACCCACCACAAATTATTTGTCAGCGGAAAGGCGCTTAAGCTACTTGCGGCGTCGATTTGAACGCGATAGTGTTTTTGTTAGAGCGTTACAGCAACGTTATGGCGCATCATTTGGAGATTGGTTATATCGAACCCGTTCTGAATAATGCCACGGAGAATATTGTTTGGTATTTGCCTCACCATCCGGTTTTCAATCCTAAGAAACCGGAAAAGCTGAGAGTAGTTTTTGATTGTGCGGCTAAACACAATGGTGTGTCATTGAATGATGTACTATTTCAAGGACCAAATCTGACAACAAATTTGATCGACGTATTGCTGCGCTTTCGATTACATGTATATGCTGTTGCTGATGACATCGAAGAGATGTTCCTCCAAGTCAAAGTGCCAAACTATGATAGAGACGCACTTAGAATTCTCTGGTGGGATGATTATGATATGCGGGGTTCCATCAAAAAATTTAGGATGACAGTTCATCCCTTTGGGGCAACGTCGTGTCCATTTTGCGCTACGTTTGCACTGCGTAAAACGGTCAAGGATTCCGGTCATTTATTTGAAGAACGAATTGAGAATTACGTTTCGAAAATTTTTATGTTGATGATTGTTTAATATCAGTGCCTACTCAGGAGGAAGCGAAGTCCTTGATAAGGCAGTTGTCGTCATTGTTACGAATGAGAGGTTTTCGTTTGACAAAGTGGATTTCCAATGACCGTATCTTACTTGATGATGTGCCTGCGGATGACCGCGCACCCAACGTACGAGCCATTAGCCAAGATAAGCTACCGATAGAAAGAATGCTGGGTGTTAACTGGGATGCAGCAACAGACGAATTTGCGTTTGATCTGAAACTTGCAAAACGCCCAAAAACGAAACGAAGTTTATTGTCAGTAGTCAGATGGTTGTATGATCCACTTGGCTTGATGAGTCCTTGGATTTTCCCTGGAAAGGAATCGCTACAACTGTGTTGCAGAAAACCTTTGGGTTGGGACGAACCGATATGTGATGATCTTTAGCTAGTGAGCGACAAGTGGATCAACAGCGTGCATTTGATCAAAGAGTTACGTGTTCCACGATGCATTTGCGAAGTAAATGAAGGTATGACGTCCTTAAATCTACACGTCTTCAGTGATGCCTCGGAATCTGGCCATGGCGCCGTTGCATACAGACTTTCATGTAGTGATTCAGTCATGTCGCCGGTTTGTCTCCTGTTTTCGAAATCTCGAGTGAATCCTCTGAAAACGGTATTCATTCCTAGGTTGGAATTGTCTGCAGCGGTTCTTGCGGTACGTATATATTTGATACTAAAATCCGCTTTTGGTGAACTAGTTAAAGTCATCAACTTTTGGACTGATTCGATGACTGTTTTGTATAATATTACCAATCGAACTAGTCGCTTATCAACGTTTGTGGCGAATCGCTTGACGTTCATACACTAACACACGATACCATGCCAGTGGAGGCATGTTGGTGCCCGTTATAATCCAGCTGATTTGACCTCACTGGGTGCCATGGAGTTGTCTCAATTGGAATTTTGGTTAAACGGCCCTGACTTTCTAAGACAAACCATTGATACGTGGCCTGAAATTTTTAATCCGCTGCGCACCGAGCAAGCTGAATTCAAGCGTGTTAATTGTAACATTACGTCAAAGGATTCAGAACGAGGAATAGACAACATTCTTCATCGATTTTCTAGTTGGAAAAGACTTTTACGCTCCTTTGCGTGGCTGGACCGTTTCAAACGTTACATTGTTGTTATGTTTGGTCATCATTCCGATAGATTCTCATCGGTAGGCAAACCACCCTGATTGAAGTTGAGCGGATTCTGAACAACAGACCGCTTGTTCCTATTTCTTCAGACGACATCGACTCCCTTTCTCTGTGTCCCAACGACTTGTTGCTGAATCGCTCAAATGATGGAATGCGTTCTGAAGATGGGTGTATTGTCTGTGACGTGAGTTACGCGTAGTCCACCCGTTTCTTATCTCGATAAATTCAAAAACAACGATAGGGATATTCTACGGTACTGTAATTAACAACAATTACAACAAAAATAACTATACAAACCTTAATTGTATAGGAACGTCACAGCAACAATGGAGCCAAATACTCCAGAATCAAATTCAATTCCAACAAAAGACGACCAAAATGTCGTCCAAACATTCCGACCAAATTCTTTCTAGGGCTCAACTGTACAACGATTGTTCGACGAACACCCTAACGAATTCAGAGCAGCAAATGACTTTATTTAGTGGCGAGTCACTTCCGCCACATTACATCACCATCATTGGATATTAGTAGCTTTTTATAGAGAATGCGGTTGCAAGCCGCAGACTCACCACATCCTCCGGTGATGCTTCTTGCCTTATAAAGAAGAGTTGTCCTGATCCTTACCCAAGTCACCCACCTCATCTTGGGACCCTTCTAACAAACATACTTTCCGAATATCACGCCTGATCACGCCATCCTTTGTTCGTATGCTGACCGTTCGTACCAAGCCATCATCACTCACTTCCGCTGTCTCAATAATACCAAGCGGCCACGACATTTTCAACAATTCTTCAGACACAACCAATACTAAATCACCGGGAATTAAATTGCGACGTGTGTTGATCCATCGTTGTCGTTCTTGTAACATTGGTAAATATTCTCGCTTCCATTTTTCCAAAATACATCTGTTAAATACAAGGCCTGTTTCCAGTTCATTCTCATCCTTTCTGCAAACTCAATGTTCACTGGGACCTTGAGATTGCTGTGCTGTAGCAATAAGTCGTTCGGGAGTAGAGCAACTGCCTCAATATCACTTGAGGAGATAGGGACTAAAGGCCTGTTATTTAATATGCGCTCTACTTCAATCAATGCTGACAACAAAGTCTCTTCCGAGGGAATTTAATCAATGCACATGCCAGCCAGCGCTCTTCTTGTCGATCGAATTAGACGCTCCGGCCGTGTCATACACCAAATTTCGAATCTTTCAAAATAGTCTTCAATTTCTCGGGCATTTGCATTCATGTCGAGAGGTTTCAAAATTGAATTCGCCATGAAGAAATCCTGCTCGCGACGCCAAGTGTGATTAATTGAATTGTATTGAATTGAATAACCAACCCAAGAATGGAAGTGAGAACAAACCACGCTTACTCGAATCACAGTATGTAATAATTAATGTAGGTTTCACAACGAGCACATGAACAACAGTATTATTGATTATTGTTGAATGAATGATGATGAATGATTGAATATTTTTGATCGTTAATCGAACAGTCACTCCTAAAGATTCAAACATTCGATTAGAAGGTCACGCTGTTCCTTATCGAGAGCTATAGAAATATCATTGAAGTAACATACATATTTGCATGCACTTCTATATATATATATATATTTCCGGATTAAAGGGCAACTCATTTGCATGCGAACGACGGTATAATTTGCATATATGCCGTTGTAAGGCTATATATGTATGCAAACCTGGCAATTGTTTTTATTTATTAAAGCCACCAATTTAGATGTCAATGCTTGTCAAAAACACAAGTAGCACGTGACGCGAGATGGGACATTTTTCAAACTGCACTTTTTATGGTTTTCAAACCATACTCAACATCACGTGGTCGTTCGTTCTGTCGGCCATTATTTTAAATCTGTGCACTGGACAGCGTATCGGTTTATCGATCGATATTAATCGGTGGAGTGGAAATGAGTGGGTGCGATCCGACAGACGGAGAGTGCACATGTTTTCGTGAAGCGAAGCTTTTCCACGAATTTCGATGTTACATTGTTCAAATAGATAATTTTTGATTCACAATATCGAGACGGTATTTGCGTAGTTACGGTATACTGATTTGCATCCGACGCTGCGCGTGTATATAGAAAATGGATTCAAACTTTAAAATAGAATTCGAATTGCGGAAACTCTATGTTATTATTTCACAAACGAGCGAGTTGAGATGAGCCTAATCATATATGAACCGGACAGATGTCAATCTGTGAAAAAGAACATACTGTTTCGTACTTTTCGTAAAAGTGTCCGCGATTTGTCTGTTCTTTTGATCCTATGAGTAACATATACTATGTCACGGTCAACTGGCCTTATTCGGGCGTTGCTGCTAAGTTTTAAACAAAATGTTCGACATTTCAATCAGGATTTTAAGCTGTATTCGAAGTATATTTTAAGCTTTTTAAGTTTATAATTAGTTGGTGGCAAAATTCGGATTAGCTGTCATATAATCGTCAAGTTTCGATTTGAATATAGAAATACTGTTTGAGTCTACTAAATCGGCAGTTAGGGAATTCAAACAAAGCACATACGCTCGAATAAAAATACCTGCGGCAGTTCCGTTCGGTATGTGGTATTTCCACCTTGCAACCATGGCCGCGGCTGCTGCTGGAAGTTCGGAGGTGGAATAATAAGTCCAAGGGGTGGGAAACAGTAGTAAGTATTTTGTATGCGAGGATGAGATCACCTCGCATTCTCCATTTTGCAAGTGTCCTCATCTACAGTCGTCTGAGTTGCCCGGCGAATAGCATATTTTCTAGTCCAATGACAAGCTTAGAATCATGAGAGGGTAACACCCCGGGGAGAAACGTCCCAATATCCGCCGTAACATGCCGATGCGCGCTTTTGTACACGGCTCCGCATTGTAGACCATTTTTCAAACTACCGCGAATCCAGACACCCAGGTCCTTTTCTTACCTGGTGTACTCCAGGATTTTGTCGTCGAGCTTGTGTTGATAGGAAAAGACAAGGTCACGGCCGACCTGAATGATCTTCGACTTTTGCATATTCAATGACAGTTTATTTTGGGATGACCAGTGGTACAAAGCATTCAAATCGTTTTGAAGCAAAATACAATCATCAGCTTTGCTGATTCGGCTCCATATTTTTATATCGTCAGCAAACAAAACCATCTTACTGTCATTTGGTATCGGTATATCGTTCATATAGACTAGAAACAATATTCGTTCAAGCACTGAGCCTTGTGGAACACCGCTAGGGACATCAATTTTGTCGATAATAAGCCATCCACACGAACTCTGATGTGTCTGTTGCTGATGTAATCACTTATCAATTCAAATAGTCTTCCAAACATACCTTGTTTCTTCAGCTTGTTCAACTGCGTCGAAAGCTTTAGAAATGTCCAGGTAGCACGCATGTATACAGCCCCCCCCCCACAATAAACAATAAACATTCCTCGTGAAAACTATAAGCGGAAGTCATTCATGCGCTACGTCCATATTTCACAGACGAAACGAGGAGATTACATAAACCTAGAGTGCCATGATGGTGTGCTAAACTCATTACTGCTACTTCAAGTGTGATGACCAAATCTAGGATTATTGCTCTGTGTCTTATATTGCATTAATTGATTTACGTGTTTATACAAAGGATTCGTGCTAATCATCGCGCCGTAAATTAATAATTGGATTTTGTAAAGTGGTGAGGTGATAAGATTGCCGAAGTATAGCGCAACTTTTCAACATAGCACATGAGATCTCTCCGCATTGGGTTGAGATAATCGGAAGAAGGCTGTGAGCAGTAACTCATCCGGATGTTGTAATCTTCTCTCGAATTCTAACCACTACCCGTATATAGAAACTGTTGTTGTATGCACTTAGAGATTGAAGACGCTCATAATAATACACACCCATTCCCTGTTAGCTTTGACCGGTTTCGTTAGAGTAGAATTTTGTTTTTAGTTGAACGGATCAGATCTCTTACCTGAGATGCAATCATTTAAATTTTGAAATTTGAACCCTTATATTTGGTGCCAAATTTTGGCTTACCGGTAGCGCAATTTTATTTTGCATTTCCGTGGTAGTTTAGAGAGACTATCTCAATTTCCAATCGATGCTGAACGTAGATCGATTTAGCCGATAAATCGATGAATAATGAACAATGTTCACGATTACGTCCTTCGCAAAACATCAAAGAAATAGTCACTCCTCAAGATAATTTTCAGTAGGTTCTCAAAACAGACAATTCCATGTATTATAAATACGTACATAAGGTTCCCGATGGAACATGCAGCTCAAGCATGGTCGCCATGGCTTAAAAAAGATGTTGCGACATTGCAACAAATATATCATCGAGCTACCAAACTTTTCAATGGACTCAGCCGGAAACCCTACAATGAGCGAATCAAAACGCTTAATTTATTTGATCATCCACGTCGTCGTCTCCGAGGTGATTTGATGCTGGTCTACAATATTTTGAATACCGAAAATCACCCCCTTAAATGCTTATTGAATCTACGGAGCTCGCATAATACAAGAGCTCACACATTTACTCTAACTGTCTCTCACTCGAGACTCAACTGCAGACGACATTTTTTTGCCGTGCGAGTTTGTTTTACTTGGAACCATCTGCCAGATAATGTTGTAAGCTCAGCAAACTTTCAAGAAAAACCTTGATGCCTTTTTGACCCTAAACCCGTGCATCGAAGAAAAATATACATCTTAACACCATACACCTACATTTGTTATCCTACCAATCGAAAACAATTTATGCCATTAGGATATTTACTTGATTCTTGAACTGCTCAGTAAGCAATCTAATCCGATTTTTGCTTGTTATATTATTCGTTTTTGTCATATTATTCTGTTTTTTGTAAAGCTATATGCTTTTTAGACCATTAAAATTGAATTGAATTGAATTGAATCAATAGAGGGAATCAATACGAGATGAGTATTGTGGAACCGGATCAAGAAATCGGATAAGGTGATTGAAGCAAAATTTTCATTTCGTTAAAACGAACGTCTTACATATTGACGAATTACGTTGAATGCCTTAGTGATTCAGAATGGACCAATCTCATTTCAGTATTGCGTTTCAAACAATAATTTAATAGCTTTTCGTTTCACATATATACAGCCGATTTAAATAGATAAAAAACAATTCCTCTTACTGAAGCATCTTGTTCTTGTCTCAGTTGGGTTATATTCAGTTCCAGTCCAGCCTAGTTCGATTTCGTCTACAAAATTTAGTCCAATCCTGTTTCAAACTACTTGTATTACAATTACGCGGGATAACCGAGGAGACGTCACCAGTCCATTTGCTGGATATTTGCACGGGATATGTCTTAGTAATAGCAAGGGTAGTAATCGGTTGAAGTTGTTGATACATTTTATAACAGGCTAACCCCGGGGTACATCGGCAGGTAGTTATTCAGATCAGCACTGTAGAACCAGTATATTTAATTTTGTACTTTTTATGAGTTGGTTATTACTTATGATTAAATCACGTTCTTTGTGTGCTTTTCTTGGTGTTCTGTGGTTGCATCGGTTGTTTAAGGACTTGCATTTTGTATCCATTTCTGATGTCTGACTGCATCATATTTTAACCCATCCGGGAAGTATCCGAGCAATACATGTTTTATAAGATTTCTCAGTTCTATCCTTATTTCTGATAAATCACATTAGGTAAAAATCCTATGCAAATTGATGAAGCTTAAATTTACATTGTTCAACTTGACTGTGAACCCGCAAACCAGAATTTCGGTCTATGATCACTCCGATCGCATTATGCATTCTCATTCTGCAACTCTCTAATCTACTACTCATTTCTGCATGTGTGCCAACAATTGCCGCTGCAAAAATAAACGACTTTATAGAAACCATTTATACGTTTATCTTTTGTAACAAGCTAATCACAATTTCGGATGTCACCATGTCACCTAGAAATTGTCAGTTTATCTGTCGAGATTGTATAAATCGATTTTTTACTTAACAATTTTTCTGGTAAAAATCTATTGTACAGTTTTTGATATCTTCAGTTCAATTTGTTCTGAAAATATCGTGTCGCTCAGACGATCGATAGTAGTATTGATTTATCGAATTCCTGTTAACGTTATCACTCCCGTTTCACCGATTTTTTGTTCGATAACTCAGTTAACAAAATTATTCTGTTGAATACGATTTTGTACATAATCAACTCATCAATTAATCGCAATACACATTCGTTGTGCGCGTTACCTGCATTCTTGGTCGATTTAAGTTTTCGGGAATTTCGTCTCGGGAACGTAACATTTCGAGTAGAAATATTGAAGTCATTACAAGAGCAAGGAATTACCAAAGGAGGATTGCGGATTATATGTACATAGATCGAAAGAACTGTTCGTGAGTCAGATCACTTATTTTTGGTACTGCGTGTTTTGTACTAGTTTGACTGGTCCACTACATATTTTTGGTGAGCCCGAGTTTTTTTCGCACATTCTCCCCATATTTTGATATTTTCAGTCTGTAATTCTTTGCAATGACTTCTAATAACTTCAGCGACACAGTCCACCGCTGTGATATTTTCAATTTCACCCTTCCACCTTTCGGTATGCCTAATCCTCGTCTATGGTTCGCTCAAACTGAAGCAATTTTCGAATTTAGACTCATTACTAAACAGGAGGGTATGTACAACTGTGTTGTTGCTCACTTACCCGCTGAGGTTGCTTCAGAGGTCGCCGATATTATTTATGATAAACCAAAATCGGACCCGTATACCACACTGAGAAGTGCGTTGATCAGCCGCATCAGATGAGCAAAATTCGCGTACATTGTTAGCAGGAGTAGAGATTGGTGACAAAACACATTCCCAGCTCTTACGACATATGACGCACATTCAAGGGAAACAACTCCTGAATGAATCCGTTTTACGTGAACTATGGTTCCAAAACTTACCTGTAGAATTAAGAAAATCTCTTTCGGTTCTCGAGAAAAATATACCTCTACAGAAGCTAGCAGAAACCGCAGACCATGTTCATTCAGTGTACAGAACCAAGTCACCATCTACCCTACAAGAAGTCACATTAAAGCCCGTGGTGGAGACTGAAGTACATGAGTTTAAGTAACAAGTCGCTGAATTGACCTCACAGATTTCAGCCCTAACAAAGATGTTCAATGATCGACCATCTTGACTTAGCCGCAGTCGAATGCGCACTGCAAACCGAAGCTCATATCGAGGCCGCTACAAACGCGAGCACAGTCTATGTCATTATCACCGCCGATTCGGCTCTAAGGCTAAAAAGTGCTTGCCATTCTGTAAACTTTACAAACCAGGGAAACTTTAACGCCTGGCAGTAACAGCGACGACTTCACCTGGCAACAAAATTAGTCGCCTATTTTATGTCACTGATTGTTCGAACAAATTGCGTTTTCTCATTGATACGGGTGCTGAGATAAGTGTAATCCCACCCACACCACAGGAACGCAAGAACAAAACCTCATTGACAATACAGGCGACAAACGGCACGCAGATCACCACGTTCGGCCAACGTTCACTACATTTAAACCTAGGCCTCAGACGTGAAATCCGTTGGATCTTTACCGTTGCAGATGTAAGAAGCGCGATATAAGGTGCAGATTTCCTTACACACTTTAACTTGTCCGTCGATCTGAAGACCTGTAAACTTATCGACAACCTGACAAAGTTAAAAACCCTAGGAAAACCATGCCGTTCTGCGGTTAGCACCAGACAAACTGGCCATTGCTAAACGAGAGTTCGAGCATATGATGGAATTGGGCGTCATACGTCCATCAAAATCATCATGGGACTCACCTCTGCACATGGTCGAAAAGAAGCAACATGGTGCATGGCGTCCTTGCGGTGATTATAGAGCACTGAACAAAACAACTGTTCTGAATAGGTACGGCATAGTCGTAAACCCCAATAAATGCGTATTTGGCGTCGAATCACTGGAAATTCTTGGACATCCAGTTGATTCTAAAGGTATCAGGCCATTAGAGCAAAAGGTTTCCGCCATAAAAGACTACCCATTACCCGAATCAATATGGCAACTCCGTCGTTTCCTTGGTCTTGTGAATTACTACCGTCGATTCATTCCTCACTGTGCCGAGCTAATTCAACCATTGACGGATTTACTCCGCAACAACAAACGCTCGTTAAATATGACGGACTCAGCTAAAACTGCTTTTGAACGCATTAAAAATGCGCTTAGCGAGGCAACGTTGCTGAACCACTTACCGTCCGATCCTAATATCAAACTATTTTTATACACGGATGCGTCTAACGAAGCGATTGGTGAAACTTTGCAATATAGTCGCAATGGAGAACTGTGCCCATTATCGTTTTTCTCAAAGAGACTGCAACCAGCTCAGGTTCGCTACAGTACGTTTGGCAGAGAATTGCTTGCAATCTATTATGCCATCCGTCATTTCCGCCATTTACTTGAAAGGCGAGAATTCACGGTTTTAACTGATCATAAACCGCTCTGTTACGCCCTGCTTTCAAACACTGACCGCTATTCAGCTCGAGAAATTCGACAACTGGACTTCATTGCACAGTTCACCAGCGACATCCGACATGTCTCAGGCCAAGATAACGTTGTCGCCGACGCCCTATCCCGTGGTCACCTCAATTCTATTACCAGCGACGTCCAATCACTAAAGATCGCAGAAGCTCAGCTTACTGACCAGGAGTTACCACAAATTCGGAAATCTTCATCGTTGACGCTAACCGAGATCCCAATTCCTGACTCCTCCATGTCTATTACATGCGATCTATCCACAGGCACCCCTAGACCTTTTGTACCAGCAACATTACGTCGTGAAATATTCCACCAAATGCACGATCTCTCACATCCTAGTATTCGCGCTACTAGAAAGTTATTCTCTGACCGTTTCGTGTGGCCAAAAATGAATCACGACATTTTAATTTGGTCGCGTTCATGCATTCATTGTCAACATGCAAAAGTTCACCGTCACACTATCTCATTTTAGGGTACTTTTAAAGCACAGACGAAAAGATTCGGCTATATTCACGCGTTTATTTTGGACCACTGC
>JACCGJ010005702.1:0-11063 GCA_013407085.1 Atriophallophorus winterbourni
AAGGCACTTCCGTTGTAAAGGTGTGTTGTCAGGCTTGATCAACACATTAGAAAATTGCGGTTAAAGTTTTAAAACTTGTTGGTTATTAATTATGTGCGCGCATAATTTCCGTCGGCAAATTTTATTAAAATCGGTGCATTACTACAATTGGAAGGTTTTCTGAGTCTAATAACAGATGCTGAGTCTAGGGGAAGCCAAATCGCGACAGAAATATTATTTTAAGATCGACTGAAGGATATCTGTCAGCCACGTTAAGAAGAATGAGATTTTTGGCACGGCCCCGACGCCGCTTAATTTCTGAGGTTAGCGACTCTATAAATCGACCCGTGCGTTGAAGCAAATCAGAGTCTAATGCACAACTAGAGTTAAGTAGAATGGTAAGAGGCTCTAAGATATTGCAAATTTTCGAAACCGTGGACAGCTTAGCCGTGACGGAATCGATCTTGTTTTCTAGGTTTTGTACCGTGGACAGAACCGTAGACATATTTTCGACCAGAACAACCGAACATTTTTTAATTGAGATGTAGTACGGTATGCTGTTGTTGACGATTTCGAATGTTTGTAATGCGACATAATGATTCGGAATAAAATACGTAAAGTGTGATCACGAGAATAATGACTTGCCAAATTTCGAACAAAAGGACGCCAATGTATAATAGCATTATCCGGTAATACATTAAGAAAAGGAATAGGATACGGCGTAATAATCTTCCAGCGTATGCCGAAATGATTATGAATCATACAACGCTCTCCGTAATAATTGCACTTACCTAATAAGATAAAAAGATAAATTACGAAAAGCGTTTGGTGCATAAAGCCGATCTGTTTTGGGATGGTTATTTGCAGGCATTAGAGTTAGAACCAATGCTTATTAACGGCACCCTTTTGTGATCCACGAGTCTTTTCTTAACATGGCGACGAATGCAAAGCCGTATTTCACACTGCTCAGTACAGATCAGTTTACACGGAGGAGACACTTCCGATTTTACTGCTGAATAAGAGTAGCGGGCATTCCGATCTCACTAAAGATGGTGAATTATTTACTTCAACGACTTGATGTACATATGGTACTTGGTACTGATTAGATTTAACTGATAATTTAAAAGGCATTAGCAGGTTTTATATACAAACAATTCGTGCCGATCGTCCGTTAAACTCTGAAGTTCGGTAGGTTACCACAAGACTGTAGGGATCGTATTCTCAAACCAATGTATAAGAGCGATCAAACCAGTGATCAGGCTAAGAAATTACCGGATAATCCCATGTTGGTAGTTTGAAAAAAACTTTGGAACTACTTTTAAATGGAGCTAGAAGATTTTCTCTACAAACAGTAAGTTAACAACTGCTCAGCAAGGTTTTACAGAAAGGCGATCAAGCGCTTACAATGTCATCAATACTCGAAAGCACCGGTGTGCTGAAATTTATCTGGGCCACCCGATAATCACTGTATTTATCAATTCCATTCGAAAATCTACTGCTGACGTTTCCTGCTCTTTGTGTAAATGGACCAGTCCATTATTGAATTGAAGATTTTCTAGATGACCTTTATACACTGGTCGCAGTTAAATGAGTTAAGAGGCCAATTACACGTCCAAATTCCGGGGTTCTAATGGGACAGGGTACCTGCCCGTTACTTGTCGAACCGTATGTTAATTATCTTCCAGACTCGTTTAAAATCCATTGTCCGGATGACGTTATTGCAGAAATATCTGAAAACAATTTCAAGCAACAAGTGGATAATTAACTGCCTGAAATCACGGTACAACAATGAACAGTACTTCTTTATTTTAGGTTGTCCTGAACTATGTTGCAGTTAGAAAGAGTTCCGAATTACAATTGATTTGACCCTCTGCCGTCTTTCTAAAATAAGAAAAAGAATGACTTCAAATTTAAAATTACCACTTTGTTTAATTTCTAACGCTCTGTGTAACAATTCATTTCCTGTTCGTTTTTCTGAGTTTGCTGTGAATTGGGTAGCAATGTTTTGCATTTTACACACATTATAATCAGATTAACCCTATTTTAGTACGTTTTTTTTTTTAAAAAATTCAGATTTTTTATATTTAAATTTTTAAAAAGTGAGACAATGAAAAAATCGTCATATCCCTGCATTTTAATCGAATGTGGGAAAAATTATTTAAGGCATAGCTTGTGATGTGTACCAGTTATACGCGCATACAAAATGCTCTAATATTCCTACAAGCATTAAGGAACATATAGATAAAATATTTTTATGGATTAGGTATGTGTGAAATTGCAAGCAAACAGCTGGTAAGCTTTTTTAAGTAACGCTGTGTGTAAGATGTACATTGAATTTATTTTATTGACAACTGACTGTTTAAATCTGCTGGTATTTTTGTATATTTTCACCATTTTTGTTTTACCGAACTACTTGAATTTATTCGTTCTTGAGCTTAATTTTGTGTATCTTTATTTGGCAGTTCGCGCGCGATTTGAATTTGCAATCGTTCGTGGTCATTGTTGCTGTTGAATATTCTTGTTTTTGGATTTAGTACAAAGCGGAATAATTGAGGTTTGCTATTTTTATTGTATAATTATTTTGCTATAATAGTACCGTACTCATCTCACGTATTGTCTCGTCAATATTTTGGTGGGCTTGGACGCGTCACTCAACCGTTGGATAGACACATTGGTGTTTATATCGTGACTGAAATCCTTGACGTTGAACTCGATTTTTCCTGGACCGAATTGTCGGTTACAGTACTCAATTTGCTTCGTTTGGAAGATTGGGACAGTACTCAAATTGGCAGTACTCAATTGGCTTCGTTTCGAACATTAGGAAAAGATGGAAAACAAATGGTCAAAGAACCATCCAAGAAACAATGCAAAGGACCTGTTTGACGGGCAAGTCGGTGTTTCTTCATTGGTTGATAACATGTCATGCTCTGGTTCGGTAGTTAGTTCTAGCTCTCATAATCTTAGAGCGCGGTTTGTGTTAGCAGAACAGAGGAAGAACAGAGGCGTCAAGAGGCTGAGTTAGAACTGCTGATAGCTGCGTATGCTACTCGATTTGCACGACTATGATTTGAACTGTCTTTGATGAATGAGTTTATGCAACTTCCTGAAATGGTTGAGCATTTGACATAAAAGGACTGCCTCACTTCACCTAATCATTTGAAGGATCTTGTTTCAAATGATAATCCCGATACCGCAGTTGGCCTGCTTATTGGAGCGGATGTGTTACAAGCGTATCGTGGGACTAAACAGAAAGATGGCCATTTTGAAGTGTGTCTACCTTGGAAAAGAGATTTCCATAGAATCTGCCGCAACTGTAAACAAGCAAAGTCGCGTTTACAGAGTGTGCGTTCTAGGTTTCTTCGAAATCCTGAGTTACTCCATAAATATGTAAGCGTGATGGAACACAATTTTATCTGTGGATATGCAACTCGTGTTCCGGATCATCAATTGTCGACAAACGTTCGACCTCGATGTAATCTTCCTTACCGTGCAGTTATTAACCCTAAGAAATCTGGTAAGTTAAGGGTTGTACATGATAGTGCCTCATGTGATGAACAGATAACAAAGGAAGAAATAAAGAATGCTGAGCTATGTTTTACAGATGTGCGAGTTCGGAAGATCTGGGTGTCCAAAGTACGGGAACCGCAATCACTAAGAATTTCTCGATCTATGACGCGCAAAGTTGCTCACGTAGTTCGTTCTCAGTTACAGGCATTCTGTGATGCGTTGGAAGTTAGGTATCAAGCCCCGATTTACATTTGATTTAGTCCTAAGTCGGATCTCTCATATTGTTGCCTACTGTACTCGAAGTCGCGCGTTGCTCTATTCAAGCCTGCTACTATTTTGTGTCTGGGATTAGTAGCCGATAAGCTGGCAGTATCACTTACTACCGTACTGAAGGAAAAAATTCATTTGGAATTAGATCAGACATGCTACTGGACTGATTTAACTGCACCGGAAGAAAATGCAACGATATCATCGACCGTGGATGCTGTTACCGGAACTGGTTTTGTCACGTTAAGGGACCAGGCCAGCTAGATTGGTTGTGGTGAGGCATGGAAAACGTCTGGCTTCTAACCAATCTAGCTGAAAAGGCCGGAGAATTTTGTCACATGTGTGAGGCATGGAGAACGTCTTGTGCATTATGACATTATCTCACTTTATTCCTAGATAATAGCGTCTGACTGCCATCATGATATGATCAGCGATGGGTAAAACTATAGGGTAGGATACCAGAGCATGTACGTTGTCAGCCTTTGAGAAATCCGGCGCGGATTTCGGTATTTTTGGTATTTTTTTATATTTTTTACCATTTTTGTTTTACCGAACTACTTAAATTTATTAGTTCTTGAGCCTAATTTTTTGTATCTTTATTTGGCCGTTTGCGCGCTATTTGAAGTTGCAATCGTTCGTGGTCATTGTTGCTGTTGAATATTCTTGTTTTTGGATTCAGTACGAAGCGGAATAATTGAGGTTCGCTCTTTTCATTGTATAATTATTTTGCTATAATAGTACCGTACTCATCTCATGTATTGTTTTGTCAATATTTTGGTGGGCTTGGACGTGTCACTCAACCGTTGGATAGACACATTGGTGTTCATATCGTGACTGAAATCTTTGACGTTGAACTCGATATTCCCCGGACCGAATTGTCGGTTACACTGTCCATATTATAAACAACGATGTTGAATACAAACACTGCGTTGTTATACATGCTGAACATCATTATTAATCACGATTAGCATGCCTCGGATTTCCAAGAATAAAATTAGTATTGTGATTCATAATTGAACAAATATTCCGACCTACCAAAATTGTGAATAATCCCTTTCCAATATTTTGCACATTTATTGTCATTGTGAAAGAATGTTAAATTTGTTATCTATTTTTCTACGTTATCCATTTTTATGTTTTCATGTGAGCTACTCTGTGAACTTTTGTTACCCAGCTATTCATTATCTGTTGCAAAATAGAACAAATGTTATGTTTTCAACCATAACAATTGTAAAATCACTATTTTATTCCACGTTTTTCAACAAAAACTTCTGATCATGCAATACATGACATGGTTCATCCTAGAATACACATTATTATTATACGCTAAAGTGCTTCGGAAAAAACTAACCCTTACATAAAATTAATACCTGTCCGGAGTATCATCGGCAAGGATCCAAAAGCAATGCGGGAGGTATGAAGAACCATAAAATGAAAGCCGTGTCTATGAATAAGTTTTCAGTAAATTTGCAGCATCCTAACTACGTTGCTTTCGAAAGGCAAGTAAATGCCCTGGCTGAGCAAGTTAGTAAGCTTGCTGAACTAAATAGAATGGTGTAGACGAAGCCAACTCGTACTCTGCTCCTTCTAAATCTGGAACAGTCACTAATTTCTCGAAGCAAATCCCGGCGGCAAATGGACTGTTCCAGGTTTAAGAAAGTGTTGCGCGTGGTAGTGCAAATTAACTGCCAGGTAAAAAGGTTCGATCGTGTAGGCCAGTGGAAACCAACTATAATTAGTGTTCGCCCAATTTTGGTGGAATTTTTATATTAGCTGGACTGAAACACGATTCTTTCAAAAGTGCTTACTTTGAATGCAACACAAATTGAACCAGTCAACTGCTGTTTGGTCGCATTTTTGCTCTGACACTTTTTGTCATATCTTTGCCGAATCTGCTCGAATTCATCCCATTTCAAGAATTCTGTGCTCAATTTGAGCATATCTATCAGAACAAAATTTGTTTTGCTCTTGCCAACTGATTGCCATATCGGGATAAATATCTCAGTTTTCTCACCCGCGCAAAATTTTCCCATGGTTAAGTATTCTACGATTTTTATTATCATTGCAAAAATCGCGTCGAGCTACTCAAATTCATAATTTTTCTGTATTCTATCTTGTGTGGTTAACGAAGTTATGTTGGATTATCTGCTACATGTCGAGATCGCAAGTTTTAGAGCAGCCACCTTGACCAGTGGAACAAACGAACACAACTCATCCGAAAAACCCACCTCAGACTAGCAACATGTTTGACCAAATCACGAAATCCGACATACGGATGAAAAATCGATCGATCAAGCTGCAACAGTGAAGATTGTTCACCCGACAGCGACATGGAACCAACTTTACCTCAGTGTCAAGTCCCTGGATCCGGCGAATGCAACAATGCTAAAGGCCGGAACAGCTGATTGCACTAATCTCGACAAGCAGAATTGTCCCGAGGTCACGTGCAAAGCATGCGACAATGTGTGTTCTCAAGATGTTTGTAACGCCGTTGTTGTAAACACTCTTCGAGTACGTTTTTCGCCAAAATATAAAGAGGATGAATTGGAACCCATAAAGATTAGGTTCTTGACCAGCGCTATGGCCAAAAACGTAAGTTTGGAATGTAAAAAAGAAATATGAACATTACCCAATGATGTTAGACTTAGCCCACCCAAACCCAATGTCATAAGTCAAACACTTCCCCGTCTGGAGACAGCGGATAACAGCGTTTCCATCTAAATGAAGTAAATCAATACATCAAAAACTTCGTAGGTCCGGCTCAAGTCGAGTCGGACTGAGCAATTCACACTGAAACCGAATTGTCGATTCAAAGGATCGGCGAGCAATGAGAAGCTCACATGTTTCATCATCCCAGGCACTGACTATTCAGAGGGTTTCGGCATCAAACTGTTTAACGCCTTATCACATATCACATGATCCATCACTACTTGTTAAGTTTGACTCCAGTGAAGTCGGACCAGTAACATCAGTTTACACCACGTCATTACTCACAAAAAAACTATTGAGTGCATCTATACAAACGCAAAAAGCGTTTTCAACAAATTAATCCTGTTGTCTGAGATTCGTAATGAAATGGCACCGGAAACAGATATTTATGTGATCTTTCGCCACAAGGCAAGAGCGACCACAACGTATTTCCTTTTGGATAGACTTCAGTGCACCTTAGTGATCAAGTCTAGATGTCACGCAACTTTGTTTCCAAAGACATCGTTCAACTACAAACTAAGGACATGGAAATTTATCTGGAACCGGACGGTTTGGAACCTAAAGTAGAATTTAGGTGGAATATTTTTGGGAGGGCACGTTTCTGACCTAGATGAAATTTCTCATCTTCAAATAACAGTGAGAATAGTTGAAAATGTCCCTGGTGCAGCGCGTCTATTCGTAGATATATCGGATGGCATGACCGTCACCGGAGGGCTTCAACATTTTCTGAAACTCACATATATATTTTGCGGTACATGCAAACCAGAAATTCAGCTGTTGCGTTGAAAATAAGCTTGGAATACAGAGTTGTCAAAACGCAAACATCAACTGGAAAGATTTTCATCGCTATCTTCAATTCAAACAGTATTTTAGGGAAGAAACCGGTACGTAAGAGATTGATGATGTTAACACTGATCTGACTGAACAGGAAAAATCCGATGAGCAGTGTTTATCGGCGTGATTCAGGTAGCTGATTAGAAACTAACTAGCGCAGGGCACCTTTATTTAGCTCTGTTGTGGTTACTCAGGAAGTAGACACCAATTTTTGTCGAAGCTGGATGAAAATAAGTCGGCTGGCCTCGGGGTTATAAATCCGGCTATTTTTCAACCGTTCTCGTATATAATGAACCTTGCAATCTACAATTTTCGTGCAAATAATGTACTCCAGGGTATACTATTTCATGATTGAAAACGAGAATCAGTAATAACCATACACAAAAAAGATCCCAGTTGGGATGTGCGCAATTATAGACCTGTAAGACAGACTAGCATTCTTTGCAAGTTCTTAACAAAAATCATTCGGAACAGATATGCAAACGCTTGGTAGCCAATTCATTTCTGTGTGATGCTCAGCATTGATTCTGGAAAACAATGTCCTGCCTAACAAATCTTCTAAGATTTCTTGATGAAGTAAAATTATTGCTCCATTGAGGAGTATGCTACCTTGATTTTCAGAAGGTCCATGACTCAGAGAACCATAGGTACCTTCTGAACAAGCTAAGGATGTGTGGCATCTCATGTAAAATTCATCGATGTTTAGAGAGCTTTTTAACCAACTATTATGTTGGAATTGCTATGGGTGTTCTAGGAGGAATCAGTTATACGAAATGGTGTGCCTGAATGCTCAGTGCTCAGTGCAATACTTTTTTTTATTTTGTAAACAGCCTAGCAGGCTGCTTCAGTTCATGGTGTTTCCTATAGCTGATGATGTTAAGAACCGACAGTATAGATACGCTTATCTCTGATTTAGAAAAAGTAATTGAATGGACGAAGACAAGTGAATTGACACTAAACTTGGGGACGATCTGCGTGCTGATGACTGATTTGGGGACAACACAACTAGAAGTCAGTAAATGAACCATCAGAAAAGCTGGGTCTCTGAGGGATCTCGGCATTACTATAAAAAGAGATTTTAGGTGGTGTACTCAATATGGCGAAGCAGCAAACCAGGTACGCTGAGAATCGCTCAGAATGCGCTTAACGTTTTTATGCTGGGAACCTTCTATCTTTATTTCCTCATAAACGTAGTCTTGCGACCTCAATTGGAATAGTGTGTTCAATTCTGTGCACCGTACATAAAAAAGATATCGATGGTCTCGAAGGGGTCCGGTAACTTGCGACAAGGGTGGCTGAGGGTCAGACTAGTAAAGCCTAAGAGGCAAGACCTTAGGACCGTGATCTGTTCTCACTAAAGAAACGGCGGCTGCCAGGCTTCTAGGGATCTTATGGATCTCACGGGGGATAACATTATTGAATAATTAAAGCTTGCCCCCCGTAATTCAATGAAACTTCATAAAACAAGACCCTAGCTGCTGGTACGTCAGCATTTTATCAGCAACCGTGTGGTCAACCACTGAAATAACCCCACAGATGGTATAATAACACTACATATCGTGTTTCGCTTTAAGAGGGAATTAGACTCTAATTGGCATACCCTATTTCGAAACATTGTCTCATAGAAAAATCAAAATAAACAAGGAAAACAGAAAACAGAAAATTCATGTATTTGTATTGTTCACGTATATTGTTGCATTGTTTCCTGATTATGATGACCTCTTACCATACGGGCAACGAGAAACCCTACCCAACATTCCAGAAATCCGGAAACAGCGTCGTGTACAACGTATGAGTTGTACACTCAATATTGAGTGAAGGGTGGTCAAGCACATACTGCTGAAGTATATCTGGGACTGTGAATGGCTTTTAACTACCAACAGCACAGTGCCAACTGCACTGAACTGAACTAAACAAGCTTAGGTTTTTCATCTTTTAGCGTTATCCCGTAAGTAAAGTGAGGGCTAGAGGTTTCTGTGTTTTTTATTTCATTATACACAATGCTACTTTAGCTGACCTCTCACCGTGCTGGTGGAGAAAAACTGCTTTTTCTTTTTCCAGCATCGGCTATAACGCGGTGCTTCCTAAGTTCAACCCGGATAATCTCTTGGTTTCGCGATCGGCGAGGATTTCAAACAGACAAAAAGAATATACGTTTTGGCAGTTGTGGGTGCTTCTCTGCAGCTTTCCACCGAAGGAAATCTGGGCGCGTGATTGGCTTTTAGCCACCTTCAGCCCTGTGCAACTTGAACTTGAACTTGAACTTGAACTTGAAATTCAACCGCGCAGTTAAATTCATAACTTTCGTCCTTATGTTCAATACAATTTATTCCATTTTCATATCGTAGCATCACAGTTTGTCATGAAAAATATATCAATTCCTGGATAAATCAATGCTCAGTAGTATTAAACGAAGATTCTCTCAAACCAGGAACCGAGCTGCCACTACTTCAGCTGGGAATGGTTTGATACCTTTCAAAGATAGTTCACTGGTCCGTTCAGATACAAGCGAACAGAAAGAAACTTGGCCGTGTGGTATGTTCGAATAATTATACTTTTCTTATTCTTTCGAAATCAATCTTCGCTTAATAATAAGATTGCGAACCACAGTCGATTAGCCTAATCATGTTTCATGTAATTAACTGTCATTTGACATCTATACCGTTCTCTAAAATACTTGTAGTCGTTTTCTATGATTTTCCGCATGTATGGATTATAATATGAACACTGATCGTGGTTTATTTAAAATGCACTTCCATCTCGATTATCATAATCAGTCGAATCGATATCGTTCACGTGGAGATGCAAATCCACGTGTATGTGCAGCAAAATATTTTTTTAAACTGTGATTATCTTCAAATTAATGTGTTGCTCACATCCTCCCCGCTTACACTACTACCGTCATGAGGTTGTGACAGTAAGATTATGTTCAATGCGCCTTGAAACAGTGGATAAGTAGTAAACAAAGTTATACTTGAATATTCTGGCGGTTTGCCGTCATTAGGTGTAGAAAGCATAACTTTGTGACCATCTTCTCTTTTTATATTAACGTCCAGTGGCAACATTTTTGTTGGTGATCATGGTCTCTAACAATTCCTCGAATGATGTTATCTAAAGTGCAAGAAATTCTTTTGCCGTTGGCACTAGAATATCGCCATGCTTATAAGCAAATCACTGTAGCGGTGTTTCTTGCTTTTAAGGGTTTCTTTGATGTGACTCACTATAAACAATTATTTAATACCTTAGTAAAGTGTCCAGCGGAAAACAGCGTGATTATAATTAGTGATTCTACTCCTATAATGCCCGATCGTTATGGTTTTCTACGATATGGTATCGGTATGAGAAGCACAGCCTGATCCAGTCAAAGTGCCGCACAGTCAGAGACTGCACATGTGCTATACTACTGTCAGGTTGCCCAGGCCTAGACAGATGTGAGGAATAGAGAATAAAAAATAAAGATGGTGGTGAGACTCCAGCGTGTTTCAGCATGCAGTCACTACCCGTAGTTAATCGATTTAGCACGGTGTTAGCGACACAGCACAGAAGTTCTGTACGATTGCACATCCGTGCAAGTGGTGTGCAATAGCCTGTCAGCCAAATATCCTACGGACAACATCAACTAAGATTTCAAATTTCTCCATTCGATTTTGTAATTGAAGCAATAATTGGGATATGTAATGTAGGCATTCCGACACTGAGCATTTATATAGACTGCGATTAGAAACTTTTATTTCAAGATTCAATATAGTTTATTAATAGTTGGGGGA
>JACCGJ010005703.1:0-27136 GCA_013407085.1 Atriophallophorus winterbourni
CAGTGGCATTCAAGTATACACTTGTTTAAACATAAGACAAGTTTTAATCCTAAACTGGATTGAGGGTTAGTGAATTATTTTCTCGTTTGAACCCCTTCTGAAGCGCGATATTCTGCTTTCAGCTGATTTTTCTTCAAACTATTCGGTATGGCAGTATCCGATAACTGAGCGGTATGGGACCATCTTCAAACGTATGAACGAGTGGGGCTTCACGACAAGCACAATGGATTCCTTGGAGCGTGTGCGCTCGGGTTGGGTTGCCTTTGTGGAATCTCCACTGGCGGCTTACTACATTGGCATTTCCTGTGATTTGAGGCAGATAGGGGAAAGGATTGGCAGTTGGCATTATGGCATTGTATTACCACCCAAATCGCTGCTCACTCCATTGTTGGATAATATGTGAGTTTTTGTAATGCTCATCTGCATCTTGGTGTGTTTGCTTAACGTTGTATGCTGTCAAGTAAAGTGCTGGGGAAAGCTTGTTATGATGTATGACAGGGAAATCTGTAAGGTTGCTTTTGCTCTGATTTCGCTCTACTCGTTCACGAAACTTGATTGAATACATTTTCATGTTCGAGGTGTTGGCATCACATCCCATTTTGTTTGTGCTCACTCTTCTATAGAATCTATGGCCGTATAACTCTTCCACAGCTTTTAGGATTCTACTTTTTCATGGTTAAATCGCAGTTAAACATTGTTATATATACTAGTGGTGTAATAATGTCTCTGATGATGATGATGATCAACCAAATATATTTATGGACTTTTTAATCGACACGTAGACAAGTTATTTTATTTATTCTGGCTTGATTGGATCAGAATTGTATTATGATGCTTTTCAAGGCAGTCGATTATGGATTTTGAGTGCATGTTTTGTCGAAATAAAAAACAAACAAACTCCCTCACGTGCTATTGCGAAGCCATATTCGTATAAGCTTCACCTTTATCCTTCGCATCAGAATAGTGGATGTTGTATGTATCGTAGAGGAAGACATTTTTAACGATCTAATCCTAGGATTTCATCACAAGCTATTCGATCTTTACCAAGAAGGAAGTTGCAATCAACGAATTTCGCCAATGAATATACATGCTGAAAAAGCCTAGCTACTACCACTAGCTGTTTCAAAATACTTTACGCAATAATTATCCTGAACCGACAGTACACATGGATTATACTTTCTCGGTGAGGAATTTCATCTTAGTGACTGAAAATGGGAAAACGATATGTGAGATACTAAGTACATGCTGTTGGGAGATACACATTATACCAAAGTCGAGTAACTCCGGCTCGATATGCTACATTTTGCAGTACGTCATAACTATACTTTTTGTAATACTCGAAGATTACATGGTATTATTTAGAAGATCTCTTATTCTCCTGCATTTTATCTTGCGAGAACTTCACCATAGCGCTAGAACTCGTTTAATATTTGACGATACAAGTTGTTGAGAGCATGGCGTAACCAACCGGCAACGCTCAATAGATTGAATTATTTCCGGGGTCTGAGATATTACATTATAAAAATGGATGACATCCTGAACTTTTTGAGTTATTAGGAATACCGAAAGCTTTTACATTGTTTGCATCCTTCGGTCGATATCGGCCATCGATGTACATCACAAGAGCATGATGATTTTATGCTCCAGAGATTTCAGAATGACTAAACATTTTGATTCGGGACGAAAATTTCTACCGCATTGGTTACAGCGATTTGTAGTACTCGGTCAATTGGTGTTAGTTGCATGCCGGCGGCGTGATCGGCATCTAGCAGCCAAGAGCTGTATCTGATATTCCCCATATTACAGATAACGCTTTACATAACGCGTCCAAAGTAAGCGGTCAAGCGCAAGTTCTCCCCAACAAGATCATAAGCTTTCATATCTGATTTAAAAACCGCAAATGCGGACGGAAACCTTTCATATTTAATTGCAATTACTGCAACTGGAAGTTATAGTATAGAAGGTGGGATTTTTTCACATGACTCGTGGTCAAATCAAGGTTTAGGCCCAAACCTCCACACCTCGGAGACACTCGATGTATTGTTAATTATGCCAGAAACGTTTTCTGTCCAACCGACAGTTACACTACGATTCACACGCCGAGGACAATATATTAAACGTTGACCACACGGTATGAGAACCCAATTGTCAAGCGTGCATTGCGAATATGACACAACACAAGGCACCGCTTTCTTTTTTCGGCAAATCTCGCAACTACAACAAATTCCTCATCCTGTTTGTACCGGTTGTCCGTTCGAGCTGATTTGCGAGTAGAGTTCCTGCCGACCGGTTCCATCATCACGCTGAGCTCGTTTAACTGACTACTTACATGTTGTTTGATGTTTTGCATTTGCTCCTGTTTATTAGCAGGCTCTCACTCGAAATGGGTTCATGCAATTCTTCCACAACTCGAATTTCCTATGGTTAACAATTGTTGTCTTCGGCGATTTTTCGAAACTTCCTGCGCTTGTATTGTGGCAGAGGGCGGATTAGCTGGCCTTCTGAGAGCTCTTTGCAGACAGTTTTCATTGATGCTCTTTATATATTTAAAATAGGTATGACCTCGCGTCAAGTTATTTAGACCTTATAGAGTGTGACAAACCTATGCAAGTAGAAGGGATGTATTTGCAAGATCAAAAAATTCTTCTCTTATGACATTATCCTTGTGCAATGCGATTCTTTATTCTTGAGATTGAGAATATATCGAATTGCGGACATCATTGAATATGCGAATATTATAAGAGAAAACTATGCGCGCCTGGCGGCAGGAGGAGAGGAGTAGAGACGAGAGAGATGAGATGAGAGAGATGAGAGGAGAAGAGGGAGAGAGAGAAGAGAGAGAGAGGAGAGGAGAGAGGAGAGAGAGAGAGAAGAGGAGAGAGAGAGAGATATATATATATAATCGTATATATGAAAAACACTTTGAACACAAAGTTCCTAACAATGAATCGTTTAGGCCAAAGTTGTGGTGGCGCTACGTCGATACGTTTGTCATCATAAAACGAGAACATTTAGAACCATGCTTTAATTACTTGAATGTCCTAAACTCCAGGAGAACAGTCACAAAAACGTTGAATCTTCGGCAGGCACCTTGTCGTTTTTAGACTGTTTGGCGCAGAAAGTAGATGGAAAGATAAAAACTTATGTTTATTGGAAACCCATCGACACAGACTCTCTCTTACGATTCACCTCCGCGCATTCAAAACAGAACTTCGAATCCATAGCTTCGTTCATTTTCTATAAGATAGAGCACCTGTGCAGCGATGAAAATGAACGAAAACAGGCTCTTCGTGAAGCTACCCAACGCCACTTACACCATCGTTATCCGAAAAGTTTAGTAAAAAGCCAATTGATGAGGGTAAAATACCTATTGGCTAAATTTAAGAAGAATTGGCGAGATACGGTTTGTATATTGTATGTTAAAGGCACATCAGAATGCGGGTACTGGAGATATCGGTGAACACTTTTCTAGCTCTTCCTTTTGTTAATATAATTGTCCATAAAATATCTTTTTTGGTAGTCGAAATTGATCAACTCGTTCAAAAGGTTTAGACATATTCAGATAGCAAGCGTGGATGCTAGCTCCTTCAAGATTCAAGATTCAATATTTATGGTTTAAAAAGCAATTAAATTTACAATAACCACAGGGTGGAAATATAGGTACAAATGTATATATATATAAGTATAAATAAAATCAAAATCAATGGGATAATGATAGCTTAATAATAGTTTGGGGAAAAATTCGGATTAGCTCTCATATAATCGTCAAGTTTTGATTTGAATATACATAAGCTGTTGAGCTTACCAAATCGGAAGGTAGGGAACTCCAAGCAAAGCGCACACGTACCGAATAAAAATACCTACGGCAGTTCCGTTTGGAATGTGGTATTTCCAATGGCCACGGCTGTTGCTGGAAGTTTGAAAGTGGAATAATATATCCAGGGGGTGGGAAACAGTAGTTAATATTTTGTATGCGAGGATGAGATCACCTCGCATTCTCCTTTGTGCAAGTGTCCTCATTTCCAGTTGTCTGAGTCGCCTGGCGAATGACATATTTTCGAGACCAATGACAAGCTTAGAAGCTCTCCGGTATATGCGATCCAGGAGTAAGATGTCTTTTTGGAGCCATGGTGTCCAGGCTTGTGCGGCATAATCTAGAACCGGGTGTATATATGTATTCAGCATGAGAGGAAAACACCCCGGGGAAAAACGTCCAAATATCCGCCGTAGCATGCCGAGCAGCCGAGACGCGCTTTTGTAAACGGTTTCGCATTGTAGACCATTTTTCAAACTGCCGCAAATCCAGACACCGAGGTCCTTTTCTTTTTCGGTGTACTCCAGGTTAATGTCGCCGAGCTTGTATGGATAGAAAAAGCCAAGGTCACGACCAATCTGAATCATCTTCGACTTTTGCATATTCAATGACAGTTTATTTTCAGATGACCAGTTGAACGAAGCACTCAAATCGTTTTGCAGCAAGATACAGTCGTCAGCGTTTCTGATTTGCCTCCATACTTTTATATCGTCAGCAAACAAAACCATCTTACTATCATTTGGTAGTGGTATATCGTTCATATAGACTAGAAACAGTATTGGTCCAAGCACTGAGCCTTGTGGAACTCCGCTAGTGACATCGATGTTCTTCGATAATAGGCCGTCCACACGAACTCGGATGTGTCTGTTGCTGAGATAATCTCTTAGCAATTCGTATAGTCTTCCAACAACACCGTGTTTCTTTAGCTTGTTCAAGAGTAAATTGTGATCAACTCTGTCGAAGGCTTTAGAAATGTCCAGGTAGCACGCATGAATACAGCCCCCCCGCATCTACAATCCTCGTCCAATCGTCTAAGCTTGTCAGAAAATTTGTTTGACAAGAGCGATTTCTGTGAAATCCATGTTGGGCAACTGCCAAAAGTCGATTCGTTTCCAGATGTCGCACGATTTCTGCGGTTATTATTCGCTCAAAAACGTTTGATACCTAAGACAGCAAGGTCACCGGCCTATAATTTTTAACATCAGAACGGCAACCACCTTTGTAAATGGGTATTATTTGTCTGAGGTTCCAGTCTTGTGGCACTACGCCAGCTTGGAGCAAATTATTAAACATGCAAGATAGAGGTTCAGATAGCTGCGCATGGCAGGTTTTGAGCAGCTTTGGAGTTATCTCGTCTGGTCCTGGAGATTTCTTTACGTTTAATTTTCGTAAGTAGTGCGCTACCACCATCGGAGTAATCAGTACTTCACTCAAGGTCGGTCGGTCAAGTCGAACGATTGGTTCCTGATCAGGCTCCATGGATTTCGGCGCAAAAAACTCCGGCATAAAAGTCTGCTAACATGTCAGCGGTCTGATTTATGGATTCTGTGAAGCCGCTTGGGTCCAGTCGTTTAACACCGTCAACAAATCTGTCAAGCATGAGCGAGATTTACGAAAACGGGCTGCGCAATAAATAGTATGTTTTGTGATTCCAAGTGATAAGTTATTTTTCCGTCACTATGCGCTTTATAACTTTGGATATCGCAGGACAAAATGTAACAGGACAGTAGTTTGCAGGATCTGAACGTCTACTACACTTGTATATAGGTGAAAGTACCCCTGTCGTGTTAATTTGTCTTCAAAATGTGCTCTTAAATAAACACCTGGTTACACAGATACACTTTATTTTCCACAGCGTTAGAAATTTACTGCTTACAACTCCTAGTCCTTGTAATCTAAACGTAAATGCAAAATTCACTCTCGTGATTGTGACATCATCTACATAATATCAATCACTTAAGAGTTTCGTATTCATCCCACAAACGTGCACACTGACCGTTTTGAATTACAATGATCCCCAACTAGAATCCTTCACCTCAAATCGGAAAATATTTTGGATGCGTTAGAAAAGAAATGGTGGGTCACGAACGCAACGAATTGTCCAACCACAACCTCCGATTCCGGGTTTGGGATGCAGCAAGTTGGTGGCATGTTCATATTGCTCGTCTGTGGTTTCGGTTTAGGAGCGATCATGCTGGTATTGGAACTGATCATCTATCACATTCTGACACGTCGTGCGGAAAAGAAGGTAAGTCCAAAGCCATCTGTTCCCACAGAAGTTGCTTGTAGCAGGTGAGCTTCTATTCACCAAATTGTAGCAGTTCTCCCGCGATGTAGACATCAATCCACAAATGCAGTAAACTAAAAGAGAATATCGATGAAATTCGCATTGCAAACGATAAAGTAATTTAGGGCGAAACGATAACTTTCATTTTTAAATACCGATGGAAATGTGATAACACATTATTCTATAACAAATTCTTTGCTCTTGTTGAACTTAGTCATTCATTGTTTATACTTTCTTGAACGGATTGATTCAGTGGTTTAAACTACGGTTCAACCATCGAAATATATTTGGCATCTCATTTAGTACTTTGTCATATGTGATGACGCAAGGAGGTTTAGCTGAACATTTCAAGACTTTGCTTCATGATAAACTGGCAATCCCCTTTTGGAGTAAGTGAGGGAGAATCCTGAACGCAACTTGGTGTGTTATCTATCTGAGAAAATGTTTATAATCGCATTCAGCGTTTGGGTATCTGCAGTGTCAAAACTTTTATTTAGTATGATTCCCGGAACTCACAAGAATTGTTTGATAATGGAAAACAGAACAATGTGAATATGTAAAATAGGTATGGGTGTTTTTAATTGGTATTGATAATAGACTTGGTCAAACGTCGCATCATCCTGAGCTCCTGTTTGTCAGGATATACTGTTCTTGCACTTGGACCTACGTGGGCATATTATACCTTATTGTAATCCAATCGAATTCAACTTTCTGGATACACTACCATCTTAACGGCATTTGTTAATATGCGCAAATTCGGATTTTCCGTGATTTTCTCTTTTCGGTTCTACGCGAGCAACGCTGTTAATACTCTTCAATTACTCAAAGGGAATAATGTCATTGGAGGGATCTTATTCTTATCCATCATGTGGTTATATTTTCCGCATCGTGCGATCAACTACCGAAGCGTATTGCAGGATTTAATGATGACTTTGTTATTATTCGTGATCGCCGCTTTTTGGTCGCGCTCACGCAATTCATCATCGTTCGATAGACGGAACCAATGCTTGTGCGCATACCACCGTAACAAATGTCACAGTATTTAAATAATAGATATGAAACCACCAATGTGATCCTTGATCCGTGCGGAGCGATTTATTAGACCAGGAAGAATAAGCCTAGCCAATAAAATAACCGTTTTCGAGAACCGACCAATCAGATGTCAATTGTGAAGGTATTTTGCATTTGAACTACTGACAAATGACAAGTAGGCAGACACAATTTCGCAATCCAGACGACCTTGAAAGCTTGTAACAATATCGTTTACCACTGACCGTGCTGTTGACAACCCAGACCGGATGACCCCGAAAAGAAGACAAAGAGCATCGGGCACGGTTTGTCAAAAAGGCGGAAAGTCCTAAGGCGATGTCTGTCACGTGTTAGGCTTGTTAGTCACAAGTGCATGCAAAATGCGACAAATCGATAACCTCGGATCTGGCAGCAATTATTAATGGAAATATATGTCCTGGTGTTTGTTATGTATGTCTGGTTTGCAAGTCCAAACCAATATTGACAGTCTCTGAGGCGGAAACTCCTGAGAATCAAATTGAGACGCGTCTGGAAGGACTAGAATGTGGTATACAAAAATTGAATGGATTGATTAAAACATTTAAAAGGTAACATTGCTGCCACACTTCGAGGCTACTACCAAAGAGCCGATAGAATATGCTTCATACTCGAACAGGCCAACATTTTCTCAGATAACCATGCAAATGGTGACTTAAACGGGTAAGTGTTAACCGGGATCAGTGATCCCCAACATCACGGAAACGAGAAACCATTGCTAAAATGTCTGACTCAAATGATAAACCAAAATCCGAGGGTGCAAACCTTAGTGTTATATGCACTAAAGTGGCCGAGTCCCGGAAAACGCTGTTCAAAGCTAAGTAAAAACATGATCTAGTGGAGTGGTATAAAATCTAATAAGATGAGCCTGGCCTCTGGATTCAACTTACAAGGATGAACCTCGCCTTTTACGAATAACGCTGCACTCTGCAGACGATGTGGAAAACGTACTATTAAATACTTCCCTTTTTAGAGGTGTTTCAGACTCTAAATGTCGCATCCACGCAGATCTACTATGGTGGGAGCAAAGTCGTCGAAGTAATTTCGAGAATAAAATAATTCACGATGTATTGCAGTTCTAGGCGTTCCGAAAGATACTACTGACGTACCTTCTTAAGAAAATTCTGAGCACGATTACAAACAGTGGAAATACCCAGCCGAAACTATCGGTTTTGAAAATTCCTTACTTCTGGGTGCTTTAAGGATACCACGGTCAACCAACTATCAAGGGCAATGTCCTAGACCATTAAAGCTAACCTTCTTGACAATCAAAATGACCGATATAATCAACATTGAATGGAAATCTAATAGAAGAAACCTCCCCAAAAACGTGAAGTTGAGCTTGCCCAGATAATAGCAGAAAGGATAGTACTGAAACACCAACGCCTAGTGATGCGTTCCAAACGTAATCCCATGCGACATTTAAAAAAACCTGAGCATTCCGACAAACATATTAAGATTTTTATAATTAACACGCGCAAAGCCTTTCGAAAAAATTGGCGGAGTTAGCCGAGATATGCCTACGTCTCTACACAACACACGAGATCTTTATACATAGAAGCTCTCAAACCACTGACCATTTTCGAGGTACCGGCGTTGTTGACAAAGTTTGATACAATTATTGTGTTGCAAATAACTGTACTGACACGAAAAGCAGGTGCCACATTGGCAATTCGATTTGAACTTCAGCAAATTATTTTAGGCGCATTAGTTAAGTTGCAAACATGTATTTTGAAAGGTAAAGTTTATAAATAACTTTTTCCAAAAAATCCAACGGAAACAAGCATCAAATAAAATTCTTTCGGAAAATGAGCGTGGTATCAACCATAAATCTATGAATCAAATGAAATAGGCTGTCCGGAACTTGTACGATAGTGCTGCCTCGTATATTTAGGCTTTGTTCATTCAAAAAGCAGGCTTTCAATTTGCGCAAGCGCAAAATGGTACCGATAGAAAAACTATTCTCTTTTTCACATGCACCTGATTGGGCTACATCTGAGAACGATCTCTTTACTTAGTTGTGTAAAAGTTTTAGGCGTGTATGCAGCGTACTCGGGATTCTCATATTAATTTCCGGAAGATTCCTGCAAGTCTCATACACCCAGTCCTAGATTATGTAGCACAAGCTTGGCCACCGTTGTGGGTAAAAAGAAATCGCGCGCCATATAACGCGACCATATTCACTACGTGATTTTACATCATACCCTTTGAGCAGCAAATGTATCGACACGAATTGAGAAATATCAAGCACAGGCGTATTCATGATGACCTAATTCTAACCCACATAATAAGACTAAGGCGTCTCACTCATTTGAGCATTTATCTGAAATCGGTCCCAGTCTCCCGAGCAACACATTGCCTCGGTCATCCATGAGCACCTTGTGTGCTTGACCAGGAATGACCATGTGATTCTGTGTTTGAACACCGTGGTTCGTTGTACGAACCCTATGTAACAGTGGCATTCAAGTATAAATTTGTTTACCACTTATCCAGTGTTTCAAGTCCCACTGAACCTAATCTTACCGTCTCCACCTGATGACATGAAACAGCCAGAAACCGGTAGTGGAGTGTAAGCGCGGATGATGTGAGCAACACATTGCTTTATACGTATATCTTATTTGATATTTGCTTTTTCCCCATAAATTGCGAATCTTGACCACAAACAAAACAACCCCCCGTAACAATTAAATAAATCTATAACATTCGAGCATTCCTATAAGCCATACATATACAATACAATGTAATCAATGAAAATTCTCGACATTGTATGAAGTTTAAGTCTCCTTCAACCGTTAATTTTATTTTGTAGCTGCAAATTCTTGCACAATTGGGCGATTCAGAACCTGAGAAACCTTCTGCAAAGGATGATAAGTCAGCTGTTACCGAGAAACAGGCAGAAACCAACGGCGATTACAAAACACATTATCCAGAACTGTCTGAGCTTGGAGATTTAGCCAATTGATATATTCATCCTCATTGTCTGCAAGATTTGTCACCTCTTTCGATATTATCTCACATTCAACTGCGTTCTCGTTTACTGAAATTCATTTCAGTCATCTGGATTCCCATTGACAATCATTATTTCGTAATCTTATAAGCATTTTGCACAACTATCATCCTGATTAATTAACCAACAGAGTCAATTATTTTGTTGTTTCTTTTTTATTGGTTGATATGTAAGTCGCAACGATCTTCAGAAATTTCGACGCGATTATTGCCACAGTACTCTTACGAAAGTAAGGTAAGCAGCAGTCGAAAACATGTTTATTCAAGTGTTGAATGGATTGCTGCTAGGAAAGAGACAAATTTGCGTAACTTTATGTATCCAATCACAAATCAATAAGATAAACCTGGTTTTTGAAGAGCGCAATTTTCTGAGCACACACCAAACAAAGAACCAAGGCGCTCCTATAAAGAGACACAATTTAATTGCAGTTGTAGCGATCAAGGCACTAGTGTATGCCAACTGTGTATTGTTCTGTACACACTATCGCACAGACCAATCGCAAATTTAATTCTAATTGTTTGCCACCGTCAAGTTGAGACTACGCTTAGTTTCAATTAGCCTTTAAACAGTGAATAACTGGTAAACAAAATATTCAGTGATCCAATATTTATGGTTGAAAATGCACTTAGCTGTACATTAATTACAGAACGGAAATATTGATACAAAATATTTAAATATTAAAAAAATAGTTTTCATGCTAGGGTTAAAAGTCGGGATTAGTACAAACTTAACCGTCAAGTTTAAGGTTCAAGATACAAGAATTTATAGTCACAAATAGCACAGCTTCACAATTGTCATATCATAGAAAATATTTGCTCATGAAAAATGGAATAAAAAATAATGTAATGTCAAGTGTAGTCCAGTCGAATACTTAACATGAGTCACTCCGCTACAAACAAGTGTCCAAATTTCGAATGAAGGTTTCGACGCTGGGAGCGATGACAATAGTTTCGGGGAGGGCATTTCAAAGAAAACAGATACGTAAACAATAAAATTATCGGCGACAGCTGATACGAGAATGTGAAATTTGCAGTGTCGCTGAGTGGCTGCGTGTATGTTGTCACTCACGGTATTTGAATAAATGTTTTAAAAGATGATGTTGGGTATTTAATATTTGGTACGTTTGTATCACATCACTTCGAAGGCTTCTTTGAAGGGGAGTGGGGAGTCCCTTTTTTGCAATCATACCTCGTATGTTAGTTTCCGAATATCACTTACGTGTTTGGTTGCAATAGTATATTCATTTTAACCATGGAGTCCAAGCTTGCGATGCTTGCTCTAGGGATGGAATTAAGTTGGTTTTCGTGATGGTGGACAGCGTTCCAGGCGATAATGTTCGGAAAATCGGGCGCAGAATACATAGAAGCTTGAAAGCACGCTTGTAGATGAACTCACAATGCAGGCTGTTCTTTAGGCTGCCGCAAACCCAGACTCCAAGGTCCCTTTCCGACTTGGTTCAGCTCAAAATCGTCTGTCCATCGTGATATTGGTAATTGTTTGGCTTACCAAATTGCAACATCATGCATTTTTGGAAATTGAATGGCAGCCTATTCCGAACCGACCATTCATGGGTAACATCTACATCACTTTGCAGATAAACACAGTCCCAGTTGATTTTATCCGCATCCAAAGTTTAATATCATCAGCAAAGAGAATCGCCTCATATGAGAGCGTTTCTGGCAGGTCGTTGATGTAAACCAAGAAAATTACTGCCCCGAGGACGGAACCTTTCGGTACACTACTAAAGACATCAATAATCCATGATTGTACCGCGTTGATTCGAACGATCGCTTTGCGCCCACTGAGGTAATATTCAAGCCATACGAGTAGCTGTACGCTGATACCCATCTGCTTCAGCATTTGTGGTAGTCAAAGGAGATCAACTCGGTCAAAAGCTTTAGACATATTCAGATAGCAAGCGTGGATGCTAGCTCCTTCGTCAACCGCTTGTTTCCCGTTGTTTAACACCGTCAACAACTTTCCCAAGGATGAGTGAAACTCGAATTGTAAGCATTCCACATACTTTATTTGCATGTGTATTATGCGCTAGTCAGTAGGCTCAATCCTCTATATAATTTGACTTATGGCAGATTCTGTAAGCCGACAATTTGCTTAGACGCTCGAATTCACAAATATTCTAAATGCAGACCATGTGGGATAAAACGTTCAAGTGTTTTACATAGCATGCCTAGTAGACGTTTAGTCGGTTTATATACAGCCAAAAAGTGTAGAATATTTTTGAGCTGCCGCAAATTCGGACAAATTTCCCCATTTCATTGCGTTTGGTTTTCCAGCTTATATGCGTATGAAGAGCCATTATTTCGTCCGATCCGTTAAATTTCATACCTCAATTTGAACAGTGAATTCAATCCATTCTGCAGCTTAACAAATCATCGATGCTGCTAGTTTTCATAGTTTTATCTCGTGGACATTTGTGACCACAAGAAGTAAATCAAATTTGGTACGCCGTATGTACGACTCTTCTAATACGAGTAAGCTGATTTGGTAAATCAGGAAGCTTCCGCAGTGAGGCAGCCTACAGATCACAGACATTACTTCTAATTAAATTTTCGAAGCAGTTCGATTGTAAAACAATTCTTTCGAAAGTAGTGAAACTGATTCCGGTTGATTGAAAATGAATATCTCTGTGAATAATTAATTCTCGAATATCCAAGGCATATCAGGCATGATCAATAAAAACCAGAATGGTTGTTCAAAGTATGTACAACTTTGAGTAAATAGTCATAATCACATTCCCGTTCTTTGAAATATCAAAGTTATTCAAAAATATAATAATTTTTCAACCAGTGAGTAGAAAGTTTTTAATTTCATTATATACTTGGCACAGCCTGAAATCCAACCCACAATACGGTTTCTAAGCTAATTAAAGCCAAGTTGCTTACTGTTGTGTCTGTAATATCACTCCACCGAAATCGGTCTCGGATTACAATATTGACAATAAAAATATTGCTTTGCTAACATACAACAATGCAACCTAACTGTTATGCTACACAATTCACTTAGTTACTTATTTGCAGCGACTTTGCTTACGCAGATGATATTGAATGACAGGACTGAGCAGCTATCCCAAAATGTAATGTTCAATCTTCTGACATTGTGAATGCTTCAAAATTAAGGATTTCCCAGAATCCTGGATTTTCATTGTGAACCAAATACCGGCTACAACTGAGGGCACCCATCTAATGGTAGGCTTGATGGAGGGGTTTTACACAACATCGCTTTTATCACAAATGTGGAGATACTGCCCGGCTAATTTGTGACTCGGCCAAACATATCTAGATAATTTGCATCTAATATATCACTAACACTTATACGGTGGTAGGTGCTCTACTGAAGGATTAGTTATTTAATTCTATACAATTCACAGCACATGAACTATTTGACTTATTGAAGTAAACGTCCCTCTTCATTGAATCCCCAACTGGTTCTTATGAATGCAACATTGAACATTTGTCTACCTTCGGTCGTCAGTAAAAAATGAATATAGATCATTAACAAGCGGGTAAATCATATTTTATGGAATACCACCGGTTGAACTCGCTCGGTGTTTTCATGGCATCGATCATGTATCCTCACCGCAGAAAGCCAGACTAAGCGAACCGTGACAAGTTCTTTTTTCTGAGCATGACTCAGTGGGAGACATTCCACACCATTTATTAAAAAGCAAGAAATATTGTGAAAAATTCCTTCGTGAAATACAACAAGAAAATATGGTTTTTCGTTTGAGTATGTTTATTTTGTGTGTTTTATAACCGAGTGCTATGAATGTCCTTCTGATCTATTGGACAGGCTAAATATCAAAAAACATTTTATCCTTCGTTGATGAAACTTTTCACCTTTATTCTGCTCAGAGGTACAATAAACTATTTCTGCCTTTGCTATATTATTCATGATACACGACGTTGGTTCAAGCCTTCGTGAAACGCTGCTCTCTTCAGAGTGCTACATAATCCAGTAGAACATCACATAATTATATTATCTGTAATCTTCTTCATCTTTTCATAGAATACAAACAATACATCATCAACTAGCTTTTTCCACAAGTGAGCAATTCAATTTAATGGTCTAATAAGCACATAGCTTTACAAAAACCACAGAATAATATGGGAATTACGAATAACATAGGTAGTAAATATGGGATTTTTTTGCTTACTGATCAGTTCAGGAATCACGTAAAAATACATAGGGCAGAAATTGTTTTAAACCGGTTGGATGGGGTAAATATGCATAGTTTACTTCGATGCATGGGTTCAAAGCTTTTATGGTGAAGAATATATAGGTTCAATGTTTGGATTGGTCGACATGAAGTTGTCCAAGTTCGATTTGAATATATCCAAGTGGGGTGAATGTGCAACGTTACGGGGTATGGAGTTCCAGGTAAAACATACACGTACAGAATAAAAATACTTTCGACAATTCAGTCTCGAGTCAGGAATAATTACTGTATAGTTATGACTCCGGCTTGTTCGGTGTGGTAGTCGTGTGAATAGTCTACTGAGGGTATGGTTGGGGGTATGCAGTATGTTGAACATAAGAATCAAGTCGCCTCTAAGACGGCGGTAGCGAGAGTCGAAGAGATTGAGGTTTGTAATCCGATCTTCGTATTGTTTATGCTTTCAACCACGTCATCATCAGGTTCTTCGGATAATATTGAGTTTTTCGTTCAAGTTGCACAGGGCTGCAGTTAACGAAAGCTAATCTTGCTTTTATAACTCTTTCAAAGCATGAAATTGAGTAATCGACACTACGATATTAAATAAACAGGTCGAGTGGTTTGCGCGTCCGTTTGGCGGATACCTAGGAATTATGGGGAAGTTTTCTTTCACCATTACAAGGAGAGGTCAGGGATACAGGAAATAATGAGAAAATTGTGTGAACAAAAACATATGTTTTTGATTTTTGTTTTTACGTATTGTTTCTAGATATGTTTTCGGGGAAAAAGTTTTACCAATTTGTCATTAAATACATATTGAAGATTATCACTTTTGTAAGCTTCATCATGTCATCTGGAAGCGTATTCTATCGGTTAAACATGGGAGTTGCTGAAAAGATGCTAACATAGAAGTAACCTGTGCCTAGATTTTAAAAGTTTCATTCAGTGACCAATTGATGCTGTTTTAGTAGGGAGCGTCAGTGAACTATATGATTTCACCTTTCTGACCATCGTAGCATTCGCAAGATGCTGGACATCTTTCAGGAACTCTATATATTTCAAGGGTTATACAAGGTTTCAAAAATATCCGAAGGTTCAGGTTCAAGCGTTAACTTGCATACCCAATGACATGCGACATAAAGTTGAAGCGTTTTTTGAATTCTTACCCTTGTAATCCTTAACTCAAACGTGGTGGCACTTTTTCCCGTTCATTTTTTTTGCTGACAAACCATATTCTAATACTGGTCATGTTCACGGATAAAACGATGTGAAACATGTAGAAAGAGCAAATAATTGTCAAACAGTCGGACTTGCAAAATCCAAAATCCTTTTTTCATCAATTACAGTGGGTTCTCACCAAAATTACTTATATAATATAGCGTACGGTTGGAATTTAGTTATACGCATATTTGTCAATTGAAATAAGGCTGTCATTTTAATGTCCAATATGTCAATATTTAGTTATTGTTTAGAGACTGTGTGAAATGGTTAGAATTGAAATGTTGATGTTTGCATAGTAGACGTTGTGATAGAAATACTTACTGGGTATCCAAGATCGAGTACTGCACGTACTGTAGTAGAATGACTACTATAATAACGTCCCACAAAGGTAGGAGAAAACACACAGGACAATGAAGATTTTATCACAGTAGCCAAAACATGTACAACGGTACAGAAGATCAGTCACAGCACGCGTGAACGGAAAAGCTGTGAAGGTTAATTGTTTTTAGTTTCGGTTAAACACAGTTGTGACACAGCCCCTCTAAGAAGTCTGGTCAGGAGACTTCTAGTCAGGAATTGACAGTCAAAGGTCCAAGCCATGTCAGATTATTCCAGGCTGGAACATAGTATCTCAGCAATAAGTTACCCCGAAGTCAACCAAGCCACTTGATCTGCACGGGTCGATTGTCGGCGTTGACCGTGGTCAGGTACATGAAAATCCGACTAGTAATAAGTTGAGCCACGTCTCACATAAGGTGAGCGTGCTGCCAAAGCCCTTGAACATGATTTGAACGCATTGATTGCCGGGATCGTCCATCTGGTATGGTCTTAGTACGAAACCAGTAGGAAAATATGTAAGCACATCCGTATGCTTGACAACGAAGAAACAGATGCCTCGAAAACACAGTCCCTGCTAAAAAAATTCCTGCATCCCCAGGGTTGATGGCAAACGGCCTCGCCTGGAGAAAACTGGGTGGTGTCCTACGTCGAGCTGGTAGCAATCCTATCAGATAGATTCCGGGTTGGACAGCGAGTGCTCATGGTTGATGACAGGGACTACCGTATTACTTGGCTACAAGCGTCTGTGTTCGTAAATGGCGTGTGCCATGGTTGCATCAGTAAGAAGCGTGCATGCGTACCCGAGAAGGTAAGAAAAGCCTCTCTGTTGCGTTGGTTTAAGGCAACGACCGAGTGATTAGGATGAGCTACAAAATCTTGCTCGGGAATACCCCCAACCATAATAACGCGTTAAATATACACTACGTAATAGACGAACCTTACGGATTGCTGCTTCGGGGGCCACGTTGTTGTGGTTGCGAGTTCTGAGTTAGCGGTGGGTAATTAGGGTCGATCACCGGTGGTGCTGGGGTTGGTGATCGGTCTTGCGAATTAACTATGTATCGTCCATGAATTCCGGTTTGACTCTGTCAATCGTGACAGTGTGATGTTTATCGTCGCGGTTAATCACAATTGTTTTTGGAAATCGTTGAAGTACTCTAAGCGGTCCAGCATAAGGAGGGTTGAGAGCTTGCTTCATCATGTCGTTTCGGAGAACAACATACTAGTAGTGTGCCAACTTCTTTGGAAGGTGGGGTGGTGGGTGGGAACGGAATCTGTAACGATTCGAACACTGTTCGTCTAAACGCAAACCGGATATGCGGTCGAAAAGCTGTTCGCGATACGTTGCAAAGGTTATCACCCGAGCAGTCGGGCAAGGGTAGAGGTTTGATGTCAAGGGAAGAGGAATCCCTGCGCTGTGCGATTTCGACGTCAGCAGCTAGCACTGCAGCGATTTTGCTGAGGAAGGAAGGCAAATCTATTACACCTATTCTATGGAGTGCACCCGCGACAAGATTTTAGGCACCTGCCAGAATCGACAAGGACGTAAAACGAGTGTGAAAAATCAACGCTCAGGATTGCAAATGAAACCGCTGCAATGGTGAAAATCCAGCAAAATTCACGACGTAAACCTGAATTAACGGTCAAGGAGCGTTGACCGTATGTTGATAAACCAATCCGTTTGCCGCATTTAAGTGTTAGCTCACCCGGCTAGTCGTTGTGCGGAGGTCCACCGGCAGTATTCTTACTTCTGCACCGGTGTCTACCAGGAAAGGTAGACCTGAAGTCCTATCCTGGATAAAAAGACTATCTGACTGCTTTGGGCTGACGACGTTAGTTGTCATTATATGTTAGCTCGAGTTAATCGGTTGCGTTGTGCGATAGTAACACGTTTTGATGCAAAGTTGTGCATCATCGCCGTAATTCGGATGTATTCGGCAAACGGGTGAACGAGTATGGCTGCTCGAGTGTAGGTGGGTAGATTTGCTTGATCGTGGCCTACGGTTCAGTATTAGGGATCGAATCTCATTGCGTAAATTTGCAACCTCAGCCAGTTAGTCTGCATTTTTGTCTCACGTCATGTTACGCAATTTGCGTGATCGTCCTGTAGTCACTGTGGCAGTATGTGCATCTGCTGGCTGGGACCTGATGCATGCTGCGATGTCTTCCTCCATTTCCGCTAGTTCAGTTACTGGAGTACTTTTGACAGCGAAAATATGGTTTGCACGTATTCAGGTAGTCGCTAGAACCTCAGTTACATCAATAGGGATTCATCCATGTACGATTTCCTTAACAGGTGGCGCAACTCCATGAGTATGGTAGGTGGATTTTGCGGCAACTTCCAAGTTACCGAAAGCTGCTGCAGCCTAAGTCGTTCAGACGGGACTGCTCAGGAAATGACGGCTCGTTCGACGATACAGTAGCGATCAGTTTCGGGGCAGCAAGGACTGCGTCGCGAACCTGTATCAACACATCAGGGGGAGTTTCTGTGTTAATTGCGAAAACGTGATTCATTAAATTAAAAAAATATTTTAGTACTGAATTAAGTTACTACAAAATAAAGCCAATACTCAGGTTCCTGTGGAATGAAGCGGGGTATTTTTTAACCGTCGAAGCAAGTTTGAGCCGTTTTTATCGCCCATGACAAACATGATAAAGCAAAAGAGAATTTCTAACCGCTAAATCACGATATGAGAAAACGATGCAGAAACGCACTTTAATACGAGGTAAATATTACCTGAAAAAATAACGTAATTTAAATCGAGAAAAATTGACGTACTGGAAAAATGCACGAAAGATATGTGCATATAGATCTCACCAATTAGTAGTACACGACAGATTGGCTATCACGTCGAGCACACAAATTGGTTTTAGGCCCGGTAAAACACAGTTGTTAAAATAGTGCTCGCCAGCAATGATGCAGTTGGATGTGCGTGAGCAGTAACTATTGGAATCAGGCTGGACAGATGTTATCTGTCTAGATTCAGAAAATTTGTCTAGTATGTTTTTGGTTTTATCGTTCTAATTATTACTCAATTGCAAAAATGAAGGTGCGCGCAATGCAGTAAACCGGTTTTATAACCTAAAACGTTTCATGGATAGATTAAATTTCAATGTCAGTTATTTGTGTAAAAAACATGTCAGTGTTTTCAAAAGCAGTGAGTATATCATATAAATATCAAGTGCAAAATTACCATCAGGGTGTTCATATATACCACACAATTTTTGATCAGATGAAAATTTCGGCATTCCAAACGTACTATTTTGAGCATTAGAATGGGAAAAGTCGAGTTAATGTGAGAGACGAGAAGTACGGATTTACATTCGTCGTCATATTCAATAAGCTATTCTGTAGTTCACATAGAGAGGATCAGGAAAAATGTTTTCGGTTTTTCGTCTGCTTTATATGAAAAACCGTTTCGATATTGAATCTACGCCATCTTCCCAACAAGTGTAGTATTTCATCCTTTTTCCTTTCAGGGAGGTGCTCTGTATAAAGGCTTCGTATTTAATTGTGCACCCGCTGGAATAAAACTTTTACCATAACTGATTTTGTTTGTGTAATAAGCATAGTTCGATCAAGTCATGACGGATTATCGGAAGTAATACGCTTATTCATTATTAGGGCGTGATTTTCAAATGATCTGATTTCTCCACCTAAAAGTTATTGAAACAGGAATCAACACAATCGATTATGCGAAACTTCAGTTACAAAATTTGGGTACCCAAGAAGGTCTGGATAACCCCTGATGTAAAATCTCCTGTCGCATACGACGAGGATACCAAAGAAGAAAGAACCAAATTTAACAGTGGTGGCTTTCCAAGGAAAAATATTTTAGACGCACGATTGGCTCATCAGCTATTTACAATCTTGTGCCAACTGAACTAAACTGAACTGAACATCATTCTATTGGGAATGCAGATTCAATTCAATTCAATCCAATTCAATTTTAATGGTCTAAAAAGCATATAGCTTTACAAAAACCACAGAAAATTATGGAAATTCACAAATAACATATCTCAGTAAAAACGGGATTTGTTTGCTTACTGAACAGTTCGGGAATCAGGTAAAATTCCAAATGATGGAGACTGTTTTCACTCTGTAGAATGGCACATGTATGTCCATGGGTCGAGATGATTTGAATTGTGAGTTCAAAGTTATTAGGTTGTGGAATACATAGTCTCAATGTTCGGATGGGTCGACATGAATTTGTCGAAGCTGGATTTGAATATATCCAAGTCGGGTGCATGTGTAACAACATTGTTTTACTGTATGTAACAATTGACCTTGATAACGCACTTTCCGTTGATTCGTGTTCCGTGATTGCTACCATGTACCTTCGTGTACCTTTTTGGCTACCGCTATAAATCTTCCAGTCAACCTGCCTTTTCTCCAACGTTCTTGGGGATATTATTGTAGTAACCTGGTCTACTACAAATTGGTGAGCCCGACGTGATGCACGAATCCTTCGTGTACTACTATTGGTAAGCCCAATATCCACGCACAATTCGAGATTTTTTCCGGTACGTCTTTTCCCGATTTACATCGGCGTTATTTCAGGATAATTTTTTTTACATCCTTTGACACGTTTTGCATCAAAACGTCATATGCATCACATAACTACACTTGTTGATCAATTCACAAGTCGGGTTAGAACACAATCTACAGGGCAGACAGTTTACTTTGTTTACTGCTTGTAAGCCCCTCGTACATCAATCAACGGATCGTCGGGTAGGTACTCTCCTAGTGAGACTATGCACCAGGATTTTGTCAGTCATTTTACGACTGACATACGATATATCTTAGGTGTCACAATTCCTATCCTTACAACGTGTGTGATAGACCGGCCACTCTCCCTCGAACTCAGCGAAATCGCTGCAGTGCAAGCTACCGATGCCGGCATCGTACAGCTCAGGGACGCCTATTCTTTCATCACACCTCTCCCCTTGCCCGATGGCTTGGGCGATATCCTTTGCGCCTTATCGCAAAGCGCTTTCCGACTACTTACCCTGTCTGCCTTTAGACGGCGCATTAGTCACACCATACGCAATCTTTTCCATCCTGGCATTCGTGCTTACGTTACGTTTGTTACGAAAAAAGTAGTATGGCCGAAAGCCAGTGGGTACGTGCAGCATGACACTGTCATGGCACCCACGCCATTTGGGATAATAACCGCTTGTACATCAAGTATATACCCACAATCCGCCATCTCCACTTTGAGTATGCGCCCAGAACGGCACATTTGCCAATTATGTAGCGGGTATTTAACACGTTATTATCGCTTGGTATATCCCGTGCATGCTTTTTGTACCTCTTCACTATAACTCGGTCGTGGCCATAATCCCATGCACCAGAGAGTTTTTTTTCTTCTCACTTCTCAGGTACACATGCACCTCCCGCTGTGGAAATCGTGGCACGCGCCACCCCCGGATCACCGACGCTTGTCGCCATCCTGTCCGGGTAACCTGGAATGCACGCATCCTTCGTGTATCCCCTCGGTACGCATGTACCTCCCGCAGTGAAAACCGTGGCACGCGCCACCCCCGGATCGCCGACGCCTGTCGCCATCCCACCCGGTAGCCCCAACCATGAGCACACGCCGCCCAACACGAAACTTATCAGACAAGTTCCTTACCAGCCCGACGACACGCCACTCAGCTTTCTCCAGGCGAGGCCGTTCGCCATCGACCCTGGGGGTGCAGGAACTTCTCAGCACGGACTTTGTTTTCGAAGCTTCTGGTTCTTCGTTGTCAAGCCTACGGATGTGCCTACATCTGCTCCTACTGGGTTCATACTAAGACCATGCCAGACGGGCGATTCCCGCGAGCAGCTCGTTCACCCCATGTGATTCGGCTCAGGCAGCACGTTCACTCCATGTGAGACGTGACTTGGCTTAGTACTGATCGGTTTTTCGTGTATCCTACCCTGGTCACCACCGATAATCGACCCACGCAGATCAAGTGCCTTGGCTGACTTCGGAGTTACTGGTTGCTGAGAGACTATGTTCCAGCCTGGAACGACCTGACACCGCTTGGCCAGTTCAATTGTCAATTCCTGATCAGAAGTCTCCTCTGACCAGACTTCTTGGAAGGGGGCTGTGTAACAACATTGTTTTACTGTATATAACAATTGACCTTGATAAAGCACTTTCCGTTGATTCGTGTTCCGTGATTGCTACCATGTACCTTCGTGTACCTTTTTGGCTACCGCTATAAATCTTCCAGTCAACCTGCCTTTTCTCCAACGTTCTTGGGGACATTATTGTAGTAATCTGGTCTACTACACATGTGCAACATTCGAGGGTAGGGAGTTCCAAGTGAAACATACAGGTACAGAATAAAAATATCTTCAACAGTTCAGTCGTGAGTCTGGAATTCGTACTGTGTACTCATGACTCCGGCTGGTTCTTGGTGGTTGTCGTGTGAATAGTGTATTAGGGGATGGCTGTAAAACGTTTTCCGGCGATATCACGGAGTCCAAGGACGGGTTACGGTGTTCGGTTGGCGAAGTCAGTGGAGAAGAATTGGGCTAGAACTTCGGCTGATTGCGATTGCTGTCTTTGTTTATTCCATCACATGTCTTTAGGGCGCAACCCTGGTTTTACTCTAGACCAGGTTATTTATGATCTGATAGAGAATTTTTGGGTTTGACTTTCATTTTGTCGAGTAAATGTTTTGTTATCTCAATTGTCGCCAACGATGACACCAACCTTTCGGTAATGAATTTTTCAGTAATATCATGTGCCCTTCGTCCGTATTCTCGGCGGTAGCCCTCTGTTTCAAACAAACAACAAAAAGGAAGAAAAAGACATGAGCACTGCCATCAATAGGGGGTCCCTATTCTAGTGATTTGAACAGTATGATGTTTTGTATCATCCTAATTTGTTAGCTTAGACATTATCGTTTCATTTAAATTACTAATAGCATTAAATTGATCTATCGATTTCTTTTTATCGTTATCACAATCACTTCATCAGTTTTTTGTCCGTTAACCCAGTTAACATTAGTCGTCTGTTGAACACCATTTGTAAACATTCAACACACAAGAACAACAATATAATCCTTTTCCACGCGCGGTCTTCGTTTTTCTGTTGTCGGCTTGGTGTAATATTGTTTATGAATATAAAAAGAACACACGCTCACTATCCACTACAACTTCGTGACCCCGAACATACATCCAATTCAACTTGACCTATAAGAGACGCGCACTGGACCATAATACGAATAACGCAGACCAAAATGAAGATAATTTTATCAACCATTCTACCTTGCATGCATTCGACACGATTGATCCACGTATCTGGTTTGCAACTTTGCGACGTATTTTTCGATAGATTTGCATTGTCGCCGACATTACAATCCTTATCATGGGATTCGATTTCCTCTCACACTTGCAGTCAACACGAGTACTCGAAAACTCATTGACAATGCCACAAAGATAATCGCCATCGGCTATTTGTGTAATTCGCCCATGCAAACTATTCGAGTCCAGATTACCGATACTGCACCGATTTGCGCTATTCTCACGTAGGAATCTTTGGATATCTTCAGAAACCCTGTGTACAGGACATTCCTCTAAAGCAAAACATCACACACCATATTTTAACCTATGGACCTTAGGTTTTCAGTAGACAACGCGGGGCTGGCACCTAACAAATTAGAAGCTGTCAAATAAACAAACGGCCTGGCGTCCATGTGGTGATTATCGTGCTGTAACCGATAACATATTTTTGTTAGAATTTTAGCCTAGTAAAGGTAGAAAAGGTACAGACATGGAATAAATCAGTAACCAGTGAAAATGTGAGTGTCCGACAAATTCACTTGATACTGTCCTTTCGAGACTTGAGAAGTTATCCAAGGATCTGGAACAGCTCAAATTAACTTGTCATGGAATACATGATTAACCATCATGTCGCTTAATCAGAATGAAACCTATATACACGAATCCAAAACCCATGTATAACCTGACCGAAGTTGTATAAAAACTGCTTCGTAATGTTCGAATAAGCCTAGATACGCCACTAAAGAGTGTTTATTGCGAACGTAAGTGAAAGGATGAAGACCAATTTTGGTTGAATTACTTTGCTGTCTGATCGTGATCAATTCTCTACAAGTTAGATTTGCTTGGATAAATCTAACAAAAAGAGGAACACGTAGTTGTGCCTGATGAAAAAAGGGCATCCGTAAGGTTAAAGCAATCTCGTTTCGATGTAACAGATAACATAATGCACTGATCCTCAGACAGTTATTTATCAGCTATAAAAAGCACGGACGGGTCTGTGGATGGAATTTTCGGTTATCGTATCGACTTTGAAATTTCACAGCTCGTGATTAGTGACATTCTTGGTACAGCAAAACTTCAGGGCGCGCAAGGCGACTTTGCCCTCTTAATCAGCATGCTAAAAAACGTGTTGACTCCTCTGTTATTACGCCCGAGGATCAAACAGGATTAAGTAAGGATATATCGCGCGACGCTCGCCGCAGTCTATAAGGGAATTCCTGTAGTATCCTGCAATAGTGGTCTGAACGCGTTATCCGAGCGTATGAGTTAAAACCGCACTCAATAGCACTGACAGAAACCTGGCTATCTGTAACTGACCATATTCCAGACGCAATTTGTAGCAGTTATTCTTTGGTCAGATGTGACAGACCAGGTGAACTCAAGGGTGGTGGTGTTGCTATCTTTCTCAGACTAGGTCTTCGAACTTTAGAATCAAGCGTTAGGCTTAGAACGCACAACGTTCAACTTAGGTCAAGTCTCATTCAATCTTACAAGCAATCAATGATAATAGCATGGACGAATTTCTTACTCCACTAGGAAACTTGATCACGTTATGATCAGCTCCCAACTAGTGCTCAGGTATGACAAACCTCCTCTTAAACTAAGGCACAATTTTAATCACGTAAACTGGGACGTTGTCAAGAGGAAGTCGAAAAGATCCTGTCTCAATATGCCGGTGACGATATAGCAGCAAACTGGCAGCTTACACCACTGTCTGTATACTTTTTTAATATAGGTTTGGTCCAGTCGTGGAAGTTAAGTGGTCACTTACGATGCGACGGGTGATTAGAATATTGGACCGTGCCTGGAAATCTTACAAGGCTTCTCAGACTCAACGTTCCTGGACAAGGAATAAAATGATCAGGAAAATAGGCTGTGAGAATCCGAAGCTTGGCAAAACGTGACTTTGAATAATGGTTGACACGAAATATAAAGCAGTGCCCGGAGCGTTTTTCTAGTTATGCCCAATCCAAAGGCAAAACGCTTGATTTGATTGGCAACCTTCAGCAGGAAAACGGACCCGAAATATTCTCATGTTTAGAGAAGCTTTTGGTTCTTCTCCAACATTTCCAGTCTGTTCAGATTCTTGGTCGCCAAATACATCCGCTTATCATACCAGTAAACATGAGGTCAAATATAGTCACTCCAATTGAGGATTTATCCTTAACTGATAATGAGGGTAAACTTGATCTTGATCTCTCCCCATCTAGTTGATTGATCGTGGCTGAACTCTGCTCAGCATAATGGCGTTAAAAGGAAGTCGTGCCTAACAAACCTCTTTTGTTTTATAAATGAGGTCTTTAAGAGGTTAGATTACGACCAACAAGTTAAAGTTTTTTCTCGGACATTCGTAAGATTTTGTTTCAATAAACCACAGATTTCTTGCAACCAAAATTCATTTTATGAGTATCGATGGTCTTCTGAGGAACCGGATAATCGGCTTGTTAAGCTATAGATACTTTCGCGTGTGGATAGGCAGTATGTTTTACTCGTAAGTAAACGTTGTTAGTGGAGTCATACAGCATATAGAACTCGGAACGCTACGTTTCCTTATTTTCATCGATTATTTACGGGGTCGATTAAGAGTCCCAGGTTTATTTTTGCGGATGATGTTGAGTTTATCGGATAACTGAATGAACGGAATGTTTTTGAGGATATCGATAAGGTCATCAAGTGGTCTGCTACATGGGATCTACAAGTTAACTTCAATAAATGCTATCTTTTGTCAAAAGTCGTTAAGAAGCTGAAGGTTGCTGGATCAGATGTTATACTTAAGATAATTCGGGTGCAGAAAGTTCGTGAATTATGTATAGAGGTTTTAGCGAACTTTAAGTGTGCTGATCAACGTGTAGCTGCTGCACAACGAGCTAGGAGACATCTTTTTGGCCTTTGATCAGTTTTATCCTGCAGGTCCCCAGGCATTTTCATAGCATTATGCAAAGCAGTTTGGAGACAACATCTCGAGTAATGCGTTCAAGCATGGTCACATTATTTGGAGAAAGATATTACCAAGCTTGAAGTTGTTAAGCGCGCAACCAATGGTATGTCTGAAATATTGAACTTGAACTTGCGCGGAACGTTCAAATTGGTTGTATTTCTCTGATTAAATATAACGAATTTTTGCCGATTCTGTGAAATTGCAATATATATTGCGTTCATTACTAAAATATAAATATATATTTCATATATCTACATTATGGCTCATATTATTTTCTGATGCTTGAAGGCTGGCTGTGGTAAGAATGTAGTCAAAGGAATCGAATGCTGTTTTGATGCAATTGGTGCATCATCGCCGTAATTCGGATGTATTCGGGCAAAACGGTGAACGAGTAATGCGCTCGAGTGTAGTTGGTGGCTTTGCTTGAATCGTGCCTACGGTTCAGTATTAGGGATCGAATCTCGTTGTGCTCAATTTGTCAACTCAGCCAGTTAGCCTGCTTTCTCTGCCTCACGTCATGTTACGCAATGTGCGTGATCGTCCTGTAGTCACTGTGGCAGTATGTGCATCTGCTGGCTGGGACCTGATGCATGCTGCGATGTCTTCCTCCATTTCCGCTAGTTCAGTTACTGGAGTACTTTTGACAGCGAAAATATGGTTTGCACGTATTCAGGTAGTCGCTAGAACCTCAGTTACATCAATAGGGATTCATCCATGTACGATTTCCTTAACAGGTGGCGCAACTCCATGAGTATGGTAGGTGGATTTTGCGGCAACTTCCAAGTTACCGAAAGCTGCTGCAGCCTAAGTCGTTCAGACGGGACTGCTCAGGAAATGACGGCTCGTTCGACGATACAGTAGCGATCAGTTTCGGGGCAGCAAGGACTGCGTCGCGAACCTGTATCAACACATCAGGAGGAGTTTCTGTGTTAATTGCGAAAACGTGACTCAGTAAATTAAAAATATTTTAGTACTGAATTAAGTTTCTAAAACATAAAACCAATACTCA